>CM070680.1:9718608-9986240 GCA_036346265.1 Melocanna baccifera | reverse complement strand
CATTAGCGGAAGGACTCGCCGAGACGACTCTCCCGATTGCCGCCCTTCAGCGCCGCTTTGCCCTCCGCCACCACGGATCCGCATAAGGTACCGCATAACTCCCTCGCTCCTCTTGCATTTGCGCCACTCGCCAACGCCGCGTCCGCAGATCACGGCGACCATTGGTCCCCGTGCACCTCTCCTCCGGCCAGCGAGCCACATCAGTAGCCACGCCAATGTGGCATCCGACGTGGCCGCCAACCGGATGCCACGCGCACCTCGGCCATGCCACGCACGCACCACGTGCGCACCGACACCCCCACGCGCCACCTCGGCCCCTCTCAGGTCCGTGGACTCAGTACACCAAACCTCGGCCCCACATGTTAGCCTCTTGCCGAATTAATATAATCCCAGGGCTAACGTCATGATGATATCATAAACCGCTTTTTCTGTTTAAAATTAATTTGGCCGAAATCAAATTATATTGCTGACATCATAATCATATATTTCCTTCAGAAAAATAACAAGATGTCGACGTCATAAATCAATTTTCAAGACAAATTTAATTCCGTAAAACCACTTTTTCTTTTTCTTGTATTTAATCTTCCGGAAGCCCGTACATCTTCGTTTAACTCCGATTTAAACCATTCAAATTTCTAAATTTTTCTAAAATCATGAACTATCCATTTCTGGCCTCTTTTTGAATTTTTGAATTTTGTTTTTGATTTTGAATTGGTTCTTCGCATGTAGATTTTGATGATTTAGAGAGTTTGAATTGACGATTTTCGCAATGACTTGAGCAAGGCAAGTTACACCCTTGACCATATTGTCCCAATTATTTTAAATTAATTATGTTGTTTTATTGTATATGCATGCTTAATTCAAACTTTAGTTATACCCACACTCCTTTGATTATGGCCAATTTTGATATCATTATCACATGCCTTGTCACCTAGCTGAAAACTAGTTGGTACAGTAGTATTAACTAGAAATATTTTTAGTAAATTGCTTAGCCTGGCTTAGAATGATTTAGGTGGGATCAATTATTTCACATGAAATGATAGTTTATATTAATGAATTCTTGACTTCAGTGAGTCAAGAAAGTTTATGAAATGGTTTAAAAATGAAAATAGAAAACTTGATTTGGACTTAGGCTATTGGTTAGGTGGTGGGGTGCTGGCATGCATCATGTTTGATGACACGTTGTGGATTGTCGAGCACGAGAATTGTGGTTGAGCTTAAGTCAAGTTAAGGACCGTTTCTGTGAACTATTTTTCAAAGTCGCCTTGTACTACCACAAATCCGGTATGGGACAAACCTGGCTAAGTAATTTGTAACATTCCAAACATAGATACGCTATAGGCTTCATGTGAGCGTGGCGTAGGCCGCGAGAAGTCTCACATAGGACAAGAGGGGGCTCCAACTCGTGGATTCGAGTTGTGATGAAACTTTAATGGCAGTGTGACTATTTGGCTATGAAGCATTGTAATAGTCTTGTCGTGAACTCCCCGCCGCACACCTAAGGTAGTGTGTTAATCACGTGGCTCAAGCGGGAGGACACGTTTTGTAGGTAAAGTTGTACACCTCTGCAGAGTTTTAATCTATCCTGGAGAGCCGTGTCCATGGTCATGGACATGCTGAGTAGAGTTTTCACATATTAGACTTGGTTTTTATAAAACTTGATTTTTGGACAAACAGCATTGGTTTTGACAATGGTCTGGGTGGGATACCCGTAGTTAGGTTAGTGTAGGTTGGAGCCTACACTAACGATAATACTTTGTTAGGATATTGTTTCATATGATGTATTAAAATTCAGCTTTTGTACTTACTTTATAGAATTTAAATTCACTCTTGCTTTTACGTGCAACTAACCATATTAAGTCTTCCTTTGAAATTCTTTATGCATGCATTCATTCTCGTTATATTCCCGTGTAACTTGTGGAGTACTTTAAAGTGCTCACCTTGATTAAATCTGTTGTCGAGTATGACTCCGACGACTACGGTGAGAACTTCGACGAGTAGGCCGTATCTTACGCTTATTCGCCTGCAAGGCAGCAGGATGGGCTGTCCTTCTCTGTTTCTTTTCCGCTATTTTATTTTATGATGATATGTATCATCATAACCCCTGTGTGCACAAGTTTTTTCGGGATAGTGCGATTTACAGAGGGACTTTAAGTTGTTGCTCGGGTCCCAGCAGAGATGGTATGAGAGCATTAATGACCTTAAGATGCGATCGCAGATAGAATAGAAAGGAACCAACTTTAAGGATATATTTTGATAAGTAAAAATATTTTGAGTATCTTCACCTCTTACTTAATTCGATCTTTTATAAAAATTGTTTACTAACTTTTCACCATTTTTCAAAATTTTTGATGGTGAGAGGCCCTTCCGCGTCACCCATGGAGTCCTAGCTTGACACCTAGCCGATCGCCTTTTGAGCCTCATCATGAGAGCTGAACTTCCGACCTCATCCCTTTATCAAGGATACTTGGGCCTGTATGAAGATCAAGAGTGTTGAGGGTCGGTGAGGATCTTCGCTAACTTCAAGAAGAAATCTCTCCTTCTAGTTCTCTCTCTTTCCTCTAAATCTGGAAGATTTGAGCAGATGGTAAACACAAGGAGGAACAGCAATGACAACGCCAACTTCGGAGCTTAAGGAAGTCAGTCTGCTCCCATTCCGCCGCCTCCGCTAGCAGCAGGACTCGACTGGACTCGACTGATAGCAAACCAGAATCAACTAATTCAATCGCTACCTGACCATCAACAACCCACCAAGATGTTCATCAATTGCCACCAAGCTCCTCCCAAATGCATCGTTAGAGTTTCTAAGGATCAAGCCTCCGAACTTTGCAAGCAGCTCAGAGCCCATGGACGCCGATGACTGGCTTAGGACAATTGGAAAGAAACTGGACATCCTGCAGTGCACTGATCGGGAGTGAGTCCTATTCTCTTCTCACCAGCTGAATGGAACTGCTTCCAAGTGGTGGGACACTTTCACTGCCTCGCATGCCAACCCCTAAGCGGTGACTGAATGATTTCATGCAGAGCTTCCGCAAGGCTCACATCTCTACCGTCACCATCACTCAAGAAAAGAGTTCGAGCACTTCGTCAAGGAAGCCGCTCAGTAAATGAGTACCAGTAGAAGTTCAACCAACTGACACGTTATGCGCCAGAAGACATGATTACTGATGAAGCCAAGTAAGAAAGATTCTTGGAGGACCTAAAGGACAATATTTCTGTACAGCTGATCTCATGCAACTATGCTAATTTCCACCAGCTAGTCAGCAAGGCCATTCGCCAGGAAGGCAAGCATGTGGAGATGGAGAACAGAAAGAGAAGGATGGCCGATCAGAAGGTTAACCCTGGAGGTTTTCCTAAGGCTCGCAGCACCCCTCCACAAGTGAACAAGTTCAGGCCGCAAAGCAGCAACTTCAAGTCGCAGTCGGGCAAGTTCAGGCCAGCGGTTAGCCGTCCACCTTTTCAGGCTAGTCGTCCCAAGTTTCAAGCCAACCGCACTCGCTACCGATGGACAAGTTCGTAAGAGCAGCCCTCTTCGATGGGGTGACCTGTTTCTCCGCAAGAAAATAGGACACTATGGTAAGGCTTGCCCCAAGAAGATCCAAGCCATGGCCACTCAGAGCATCCGAAGTCCGAACCAGGGGCAGCCACTACTGCTTCCACGTAACTTCGCCAAGGGGCGAGTAAACCACGGATCGCCGAGGAAGCTCAGCCGCACTGCATGTCGACTAGGTATGTTCCTTGTAAACTCGCATCACCGACATCGCTTCTTTTTATTCAGGAGCTTTCCATTCTTTTGTGTCAAAAGCTTTTGTGGATAAGTATGGGTTGGGCATGGTTACTCTTAACAACCCTATGATAGTTCACTCCCCTAGAGCAGAAATGAGAGCAGGGACTTTGTGCCCAAGAGTAGAGTTGCTCTTAGATAGGACCCTGTTCCTAGCAAACCTTAATCGCAAGGGTTGGATGTAATTCTTAGAATGATTGATTAGCCAAAAATAAGGACCAAATCAATTGTGCTACCCGATCCATCACCCTCACCAATGACCAAGGGATAGAAGTTGTCATTTCCCTTGAGATCCCTACAGAAGAAGAGTGTGCCCTCTATCACCTTCAAGCTTTGGAAGAAGTACCTGTGGTACGGGAATACCCAGAAGTATTTTTCGAAGAGTTACCAAGAATGCCACCAGATAGGGAAATCGAGTTTGTAATTGACCTAATCCTAGGCACTGCTCCAATTTCTAAGAGATCGTATCAGATGCCAGCTAATGAGTTAGCAGAGTTCAAGAAGCACCTTTAGGAACTGGAGGATAAGGGATTTGTCCGTCCAAGCTCGTCGCCTTGGGGAGCACCTGTTCTGTTTGTCAAGAAAAAAGATGGAAGTATGAGACTTTGAGTGGATTATAGAGCACTCAATGATGTAACCATCAAGAACAAGTACCCTCTGCCCAGGATTGATGACCTGTTCGATCAATTGAAGGGAGCTGGTGTATTCTCCAAAATTGATCTATGGTCAAGGTATCACCAGTTGAAGATTCGTGAGGAAGACATCCCCAAGACCGCCTTCTCCACACGTTATGGACATTACGAGTTTATCGTCCTGTCTTTTGGACTAACCAATGCACCTGCCTATTTCATGAGTATGATGAACAGTGTATTCATGGAATACTTGGACAAGTTCGTAGTAATTTTCATCGATGACATTCTTATATACTCCAAGAATGAAGAAGAGTATGAGGTTCATCTCAAAATAACCCTAGAAAAGCTTCGAGAGCATCAGCTTTACGCCAAATTTAGTAAATGTGAATTCTGGCTAAAGGAAGTTGCTTTCCTAGGGCATATTTTGACAGCTGAAGGAATCGCTGTGGATCCTTCCAAAATAGAAGTAGTAATGGAATAGAAACAACCCAAGTCAGTAACGAAAGTTAGAAGCTTTCTTGGACTTGCGGGTTACTACCGCCGGTTCATAGTTGGATTCTCCGAGATAGCTAAGCCAATGACTCAGTTGTTAAAGAAGGAAAAGAAGTTCGAATGGATGAAAGCCAGCAAGCAAAGTTTCCAAACCCTAAAAAAAGGTTAGTCTCAGCACCCATGCTTGTTTTGCCGGATGTGCACAAAAACTTTGAGGTTTTCTGTGATGCCTCCCGTTTTGGCTTAGGCTGTGTCTTGATGCAAGAAGGAAAAGTGGTAGCCTACGCATCGCGCCAACTAAGACCCTATGAGTGCAATTATTCCACTCATGATTTGGAATTAGCAGCCGTAGTGCATGTTTTAAAGATCTAGCGCCACTATCTTATCGGTAACCGTTGTGAAGTATACACGAACCATAAGAACCTGAAGTACATTTTCACTTAGGCAGAACTCAACCTGAGGTAGCGAAGATGGTTTGAATTGATCAAGCATTATGACATCGGGATTCACTACCATCCAGAAAAGCAAATGTTGTGGCCAATACCTTGAGCAGAAGTCCTATGCAAATGTCGATATCGGAGGAAGACCGGACTGACTTCAAGAGGAGTCGTCCGTCTAAGTCTAAATCGCTACATTGGAGTGTTCTCACAAAGATTGAAATTCAACCACCTTTACGATCGATCGATCAAGGAGGCTCGTAAAGTCGATTTAGGATATTCAGGAAATAAGAAAGAATATGAGAAGAGGAAAAGCACCGTGATTCAAAGAAGATGAACATGGAATTGTTTGGTTTGAGAACCACATCCGTGTGCCAAATAATCAGAAATCAAAACCATGATCCTTAAGGAAGCCCATGAAACTCCATACTCCATTCACCTGTGTCGTACCAAGATGTACCAGACTTGAGAGAAAGATACTGTGGGTCAAGATGAAAAGAGAAATAGCAAATGCTCATCAAAGCTTGCGACACTGCCAAAGGGTTAAAGCAGAACATCGAGACCCGCCGGACTTTTGCAGCCATTACCAGTACCCATTGGAAGGGGAAAGAAATCGGTATGGATTTCATAACCAGACACCCGATGACTCAATCGGGTTATGATTCGATTTAGGTAGTCATCAATGGGTTGACTAAAGTGGCTCACTTCATACCACTGACCATCAGAATAAGCCACTGTTTATTTTAAAATATTTAATTTAATTTAAAATAAAATATTTACTTTTGGTTTCTTAAGTTTTTTTAAAAAAATTTTTAATTGCCAGATTTTATGCTTTTAAAAAGGTTATTTTTATGAAAAGGTTATTTAAGTAAAAACATAAAAGTAAAAATATCATAAATAATAAATAAGTTAGTTTAAAATAAAAATCAAAGTTATTAGGTTTCTTGAAATTTTAAAATTTTTAATTGACCTGATTTTCTGCTTTAAAGAAAAGAGCATTTCTGTTAAACAAAAAAATATTTTATAGTGAAAAATATCTAAATTTTAGTTAAAAATATTTTTATAAGTTTAGAATAGCATTAGAAACTTCTATGAATTTTTCTAAGATTTTTAAGCTTTATTTGTTATTTATTGTATTATTTACTAACTAGAACATAAAAACATTTTTAAAAAATTAAAATATACTTCAATTAATTCTAAAATTATTTTTTAAAATATTTTTAGGTTCCAAGGATCTTTAGAAAATTTTCTTGAAATTTTTCTGAATTTGTTTTCTTCTTTTCCTTTTTTTCTTTTCTCTCTTTTCTCTCTCCTCCCTATTCTCTTCTTCCTCTAACAGCCACGTCTAGTGAGCGTTTCCTGCGCACAAGGGCTGCCATTGAAGCCTCTTTCAAGCTTTCATAACTCATGATTTGTTCATTGGTTTTTAGTAAAATAAAGTGCATTCTCTTCCTCTCATCAAGCTCACTCATTCCACACCGTTTCCCCTCTCATTCATGAGCCGTTTCACGAGAATTTAACCCATGCCATTCAAAGACATGCCACGTCGATCTCCCTCCTTGGACCACCTCAACCCCTATAAAAGGGAGCACCGTGAGCCCCTCATCCTCACTCAACCCCGAAAATCTCAAGTCCGCACTCCTCTTCTTTTGGCTGCAATCGAAGTTTTACTTTTGTGTTTCAAGCATCGTTTTTCAGCCTTTTGCGCCATGTCTAGTGGTGCCCCGCCATGTTTGACTACACCATTGGCTTCGCCTCGTCGCGTTCTACGTGGTGCTCACCTCGCCTTCACCGGAACTTCGCCGAAGTATCGTCGCCAACGTGGGCTAAATCGGGTCGCCGTTTCTCACATCGCCACCGGCCGACTGTGCATGCCCGACCAAAACCAAGGTGAGCATCACGTTCCCCACGCTCTACTCTTTGTTTTGCCACAACTCTCGCATGTTAACTCCTCTCCGTTTGCCCGGAACACCGATGTCAGCCTGTTGGCTACCAAAAGTCTTGTCCACCATGTTCTACTAGTCCGTTGGCCAAGCCGTCTGCGCCATTGAGTTCGTCTCAACGCATTCTACGCAGTGCTCCTCTCCATTGTCCAAAAACATTTCCCAAATATTCGCGTCCGACACCTCGCCATGGCCGCAAATGGCACGACGCGCCTCGCTTCGTCCGGAATGTTTTCAACATTCCGCTCACGCCAAAACGTGCCAAACCATCCTGTAGGAACCTCCTGACAGTTTTGAATTCGCCCACCAAGCACAAAGATATTGAGTTTTTGTGTTTCGCATCGTTGTCGCTTAAACGACGACAAGGTCGCCTCCGGTTAGTTTTTGGTTTACCCGATAATTTTTCTAGCTTTGCCTCACCACGTTCTAGGCCATGCTCACCTTACTTCCCATGTTCCATACCCAAAAATATTCTTCTCTTCACACCTATGTTGTTGTCGCCAGACACGCCGTCACCGTGCTCCATTTGACGTGCCGTCACTTCCTACATGTGCCTCGGGTCCTTAACAACCTATTTTGCTAGTTGGCTTCACCTCCTGTATCTTTTCTCACCGACGACACGGCCAAAAACAGTGAAAAGGCTTCGTCTGCTATCGTTCATACAGAATATTCCTTTAGAATATTTCGATTTTTCTTTTCCTGGAATTTTCTGATCCGCCAATTTTCCAATCGCTCGTTCTCCTCCGTCCGAACTCCAAATTAAGTGATTCTAGTTTTTAAATTCATCTAAATTCATAATCTATTTTTCAATATATATTTCATAACTTTTGGATTTTCCCGACCGCACCTTGGCTAAGTCTCCTCACCACTGGAACACCATCGCCACCGCCGCCCGAGTTGCGCAACTACTTTACCTCACCACCGACCACCTTCTAGCCACTTGTGGTAATGCACAAGACCACCAATGCACTCCTTGCAGTCTTCTCTCTCTTTTGCGCCTCTCGCCAACCCCGCCATGCCCCAGATCGCCAGCCGAGCCCACGGGCTTCGCGCGCCGCATCACGCCCATGGGCTCGGCCCACTGCTCTCACCCAATTGCCCTGGTTTCGCTCATAAACCTATCGCACCGAGCAACTTATACCTTCTTCATCCGAGGAGCTCCGCGAGGAATTGCGGTGCCTTGACCTCCTTGC
Source organism: Melocanna baccifera (assembly GCA_036346265.1). Classification (NCBI taxonomy): domain Eukaryota; kingdom Viridiplantae; phylum Streptophyta; class Magnoliopsida; order Poales; family Poaceae; genus Melocanna; species Melocanna baccifera. The sequence continues at coordinate 9,977,759 of CM070680.1, read as the reverse complement.
GCCGCCGATGCCACCAATAATCGTGACTCACCTCCGCTACACCATCGCCGCCACCAACTCGTAGCCCGATCCTTGCGCCAAGGTAAAACAGACCCATACTCTTCTCCTCTTTTGTACATCTCCCGGTCATCACCCCGTTGATCACTCGGATCTCGCCACGTGAAGCCGTCCGACTTCTCTCAGCCATCCGATTCTTAGACTCCGACATTCGGAGGCTCATAAAACTTCAATGTCCGGAGGTTGTTTAGACTCCAACCGCTTGAGGCTTTTAGACTCGACCGCCTGAGCCTTCAACTTTGACTTCGATCTTGAACCCCAAAGACTTCGACCTTGAAGACTCGATTTTGACTTTGACCTTTAGAGACTTTGACTCAGCCTTTGACCTCGAAGACTTCGACTGGTCTTCGATCTTGAGCCTTCGACTTCGACCTCCGTCTTCGAACCGACCATAGTCATGGACCATTTTAACCTTCGACCTCTCCAACACTCCGATCATCAACTACGACCGCTGACCAATCTAAACATCCGATCACAAGTCTCGATCAGCCGCCTCCGACTACCTACCATTTCGACGGTTGTCACTCTTTGCTCTATGCCTCCGACCACCTTTGCTTTCTCCGCAAGGAGTAGTCGTAAGAGTACTCGATGAGTCGGGTCATAGCCGACACCGAGTACCTTCGCTCTCCACCATTGTCGCTTTTAACCATTATCATTCATTGTCGTCCCGACCACACAGAACTCCTTCTACGGCTACTCGACTCCGACTACCCTTTGTTCTCGACTGCTATAGTGTTCTTCGATCACCGCATAGTTCCGACTGGTCTTCGACCGAATCTTCGACTTCGACTTCACCCATCCTTGAGTCTCTATCTTTGACTATGACCTCCGCAACTTCAACCGTTGATTCGACCATGGTTTCGACCACAGCTTCGACTACACCTTCGATCATGGCTTCGACCATACACAAATATTGTAGCTTCCAACCACTTTTCCTTCACAAAGAAAAGAATTCGAAGAATTCCTTTTATTTATTCCTTCGGAAATTCAAACTATCAGAAGTCGTTCTTCTTCGCCCTAACTCCGATTTGACCCATTCAAATTCCAAAATTCATATTCTATCTCCTATATAATATTTTATAAATTTTGGATTTTATTTGGATTTTATTTGAGTTTAGTTTGTTCTAGCTTTTAGCGTGTAGACTACTTACTAATCCGAGAGTATAACTTTGGTGAACCTCAAAGAAACTTCAAGTAAGGCAAGTTACATCTTTGATCATGTTGCTCCTAGTAATTTAAATTATTTATGTTGATTTTAAAATTATTATGCATGCGTACTTTTATTCAAATATAGTTTAAATTCAATTTAAATTCTAGTTATACCCAGATCCTTTATGTATGGCCAGATTTGATATTAAACTTCCTTATACCTTGTCACCTTAGATGAAAATCTAGTTAGTACAATAGTATTGACTGGAAATTTTATAGAATTGCTTAACCATGCTTAAAATGACTTAAGTGGGAATATTTGTTTCACTGGAAAACAATGAGTTTCTAAAATCTATTCTTAACTTTAGTGAGTTAAGAAGGAATATGAATGTTTCAAAGAAAAATATAAAATCTTGATTTAGACCTAGGCTAATGATTAGGTGGTGGGTGCTGATATGCATTGTTGTTCAGTGACACAATATTGATTGTCAGGCACAAGGGGGTATGTGGATTGAGCCTAAGTCAAGTTAAGGACCGGTCTGTGAGCTACTGTTGCAAAGGCATGTCGCACTACCACAAGGCTGGTATGGGACAGTCCTGAATGACTAATTTATGAAGTCCCAACTTTGGTCTCCCTATAGGTTGAATGTGAGCGTGGCGTAGGCTATGAGAAGTCTCATACGGCACAAGAGGGGGCACCAACTTGTGGATTCATGTTGTGGTGAAACCTTTGTGGCGGCATGACCAGGTTGAAGGCTTAGCATTGTAAAGGTCTTGTTATGATTTTCTTAGTCGCACGCCTACGGAAGCGTGTAATGGCTGACAATATGAGATAATCATATCTTGTGGGTAAAGTTGTACAACCTTTGCAGAGTGTATAATCTATTCTAGATAGTCGTGTCCACGGTCATGGGCAAGCTGAGTAAGGTTTTTCATATATTATACTTTGGTTTTCAAAATGATTTCTGAAAAGGTCTATGGATGGATGGAATCCATGGGATATTAAAAAGCATTTGGATGGATAGAATCCATATGAGATCTTTTGGAAAAGATGGACCAGGTGGGATACCTGTGAATAGGTTAGTGTTTGGTCGGAGCCTGCACTAACGATATTATTTTGTTAAATTACTTTTTCTATCTATTGTATGAAATTCAGCTTTTGAATCTATTTACTGTATTTACTTTAATTCTGCTTTTACGCACAAATAACTTATTATGCCTTCGATTGTCAATCCCTATGCATGTATGAACTCGCTTTAACCTCCTGTGTATCTTGTGGAGTACTTTATGTACTCACATTGCTTCATTCACAATTTTCAGAGAACTTCATTAACTTCGTGAGAATAACGACGAGTAGGCCACGCCTTACACTATTCGCTCAGGCAGCAGTGATGGGTCGCCGCTTTATAGTTCTTTTTCTCACGCTTATATTTATTTTGGTTTATGAACCATTGATATAATTTTTGGCCATCGTGCCCATATTTAATTAATGAATAAATGTCATTGTGCATGATATGAATCTTTGTTATCCATCGTGCACTAGCTTAATCCTAAACTAGTGCGGTTTACATGATGATTCTAAAGTCGCTGTTCGGTCCGACAGAGATGGTATCGAGCTATAATGACTCTAAGACGTGACCGTAGGTAGAATAGAATGGTTGAGCCCTAAGGACTTATTTTTAATAACTAGTAATTTTTTTAGAAAAATCTTTGCTTACTCTTACCTCTCAATCTTTGCTTATTCTTACCCTCAATCTATGCTTACCCTTATCCTCGAATCCTCTCATCTTTATGTCATTACATGAAAATATATTTCTATCCTCATCTTTTGAAATCACTATAGATGGACGCTTATCAAGATGCAATCGAATGATGGATGGGGTGTAGGCCTTCATCAACTATTCCATCGCTTGGGATTCCAACGCCGAGCTCTCTACATACACCAAGGAGACACCATAGAAATCGACAATGGGACACCGCTTGCTTTACTCATCACCAAGTGAATCGACCAGAAGTCTTCGCTATCGCTTTAAAGGAAGTCATTACTCGCTTGAAAGAGCTAAGCAAGAAGCCGCCAAAGCGCGCTTCGTCTCTTCCATCATTTCAATCTTCGCATCGAAGGATTGCGCTTTGTACCTAGAGAGCCACGAAGGATTACACCAAGGCAACCCTTGCCCTTTAGGATAAGTTGTTAGGCAGCTATTAGACGATGTTATGAGCTATCAAGTTTTCTTTTGTCGATAGCCATAACAGTTACCTGATATTATCTTAATAAAGATTTTTGCTAGTAAGTGTTTTGTTGGATTGTGCAAATCGACCCTGCTCCTCCTTTGTCTTAAAGTCTCTTCTTCCTAATTCTTGGAAGCATCAAGCCGAACACCAATCGCCAATACCCTTCGTGTAACAAGCGTAAGGCCATATAAGTTTCCGAAAGGATGTCTAAACTAGATCAAAACTCAAGCCTTGCAGAGTAAGATCCAAACCAATTTCTTTGCTAGCCCGTGCGAATCTCGGGAACGAGATTCTCTTTAAGGGGGTAGTTTGTAACAGCCTAACTGTTTATTTCACAATATTTGATTTAATTTAAAAAATATTTAATTTTGGTTTTTTAAGTTTTTAAAAATTTTAATTGCCTGATTTTCTGCTATAAAAAAGGTTATTTTTATGAAAAGTAATTTAAGTAAAAAAAATAAAAGTACAAATAAAATAAATAATAAATAAGTTAGTTTAAAATAAAAATCAAAGTTATTTGGTTTCTTGAAATTTTAAAATTTTCGCTAATCTAATTTTCTCCTAAAAGAAAAGAGCCGTTCTGTTAAACAAAGAAATATTTTATAAAAAAATATTTAAATTTTAGTTGAAAATATTTTTATAAGTTCAAAATAGTTTTAGAAACTTCTATGATTTTTTCTAAGATTTTTGTGCTTTATTTGTAATTTATTGTATTATTTTAAGTTAGAAAAAGCAAAACATTTGTAAAAATTAAAATATACTTTAATAAATTTCGAAAATATTTTATTTAATCTTTTCAGGTTCCAAGGATCTTAAAAAAATTTTCTTGAAATTTTTCAAATTTTTTTCTTTTTCTTTTTTCCTTTTCTCTTTCTCTCTCCTCTCTTTCTTCTCCTACCTCGTGCACGTTACGCGCATAGCACAGAGGCAGCCTCCACGAAACGCATTTGACTGGGCTCTATTCAAACCTCCATAACTTTTAATTTTCTCAACGGATTTGCGTGAAATAAATTACATTCACTTCTCATCAAGCTCCTTCATTCCCCATCGCTTTCCTCTCATTCATGAGTCGTTTGAGAGAATTTAACCCATGCCATTTAAAGACATGGTCCTTTGATCTTTCTCTTCAGACCTCCTAAACCCTTATAAAAGGGAGCACCATGAGCCCCTCATCCTCACTCAACTCCGAAATTCTCAAGTCCCCACACCTCTTCTTTTAACAGAATTGAAGTTTTACTTTTGTGTTCTAAGCGTCGTTCTTCGGCCATTTGCACTCGTCCGCTGGAGCCCCGCGCTTGACCACACCGCTGGCTTCGCCTCGTCGCGTTCTATGCGGTGCTCACCTCGCCGCCGAAACTTCGCCGCAACGCCGCTGCCACCGCGGCCAAATCGGGTCCTCGCTCTCGCCGCCACCGCCGATCGTGCATGTCCGACCAAAACCAAGGTGAGCATCACGCTCCCACGCCTACTCTTCGCTTTGCCGTAACTCCTCAACCCCATGTCCGACCGTGACTTGAATGGCTCCGATTTTGTCTCAGATGCCCGATCGGATCTTAGCTGCCCACTTTCACTTACCGATTCACTCAAGATCTAACGACCACTCTCTTTTCCCTTTGCCACTTGTCACACATCCAACCGCCGCCCCTTTTCTTTCCTTTTTCTCTCTCCCACTGACACGAGGGGCCCACCGTCAGATCCATCTTCCCCGTCCTCCTTCCTCCTTGCGCCATCACCGCCGCCATTAAAGGCCGAAACCGAAGCATTCAAACTTTGGTTTTGCCCACCGAATCTTCCCGAGCCAATGCGCATTAACTCCATCAATCACCGCCGCACCCACACCGACCGTTTTCCCCTTCGTCACTGCGCTAATTGACCCGTTGGCATGCGGAGGCGTTTCAAAACTGATAAGCAATTGCGCGACCGTTGCTACTCCCTTCGCCTATATAAACCCTCCCAAAGGTTCTCCTCGACACGCCGTCCCTTTCCCCTCTCTCCACCCGAGACCCGTCGCACCATGCGCCTCCCCTCTTCTTCACCGACGAAGCTCCGGTGAGCAATTCCGTGGCCTTGGACCTCGCATCGCGCGCCGCTGCCGCCACGCCTTTGCCCGAACCTCGCACATCTCTCCGCCTCTTCCCGAACTCAAGCATTGGCGTATGACTCACCACCGACGACCTCCCCGATCGCGCCTTCGGTGCCGCCGCCTCTCCGGCCACCTCGGGATCCGTGCAAGGTACCGACACTCCCCTCATTCCTCTTGCGCTTGCGCCACTCAACCGGGCCGCCGTCCGTCAGATCTCCGCGACCATCGGCCCCCGTGCGTCTCTCCTCGACTAGCGAGCCACATCGCCAGCGCGACGACGTGGCATCCGATGTGGCTACCAATCGATGCCACGCGTGCCTCGCCATGCCACGCACGCGCCACATGCGCACTAACTCCCCGCGCCACCTCGCCCCTCTCGTGTCTATGGATTCACCCACCAAACCCTGACTCACATGTCACCTCTTGCCGAATTAATTTAATCCTGTGGCTCACGCCATGCCGACGCCATAAACGCTTTTTCTGCTTAAAATTAATTCGGCGAAATCAAATTATGTTGCTGACGCCATAATCTTAGATTTCCTTTAGAAAATAACTGTATGCTGACGTCATAATTCAATTTTCAGACAAATTTAATTCAAGAAAACTAGTCTTTTCTTTTTCTTGTATTTAATCTTCCTAAGCACGTATTTCTTCGCTTTAACTCGATTTGACCTGCTCAAATTTCTAAATTTTTCTAAAATCATGAACTATCCATTTCTGGCCTCTTTTGAATTTTTGAGTTTTATTTGAATTTTGTTTTTGATTTTGAATTGGTTCTTCGCAGATAAATTTTGACGATTTGGAAGAGTTCGAATTCGACGACTTTTCGCAGCAGAGACTTCGAGTAAGGCAAGTTACACTCTTGACCATATTGTCCCTATTATTTTAAATTAATTATGTTGTTTTACTGTATATGCATGCTTAATTTTGTTCAATTGTAATTTAAAGACTATTTCAAACTTTAGTTATACCCACACTCCTTTGATTATGGCCAATTTTGGTATCATTATCACATGCCTTGTCACCAAGCTGAAAACTAGTTGGTACAGTAGTATTAACTAGAAATATTTTTAGTAAATTGCTTAGCCTGGCTTAGAATGATTTAGGTGGGATCAATTATTTCACATAAAATGATAGTTTATATTAATGAATTCTTGACTTCGGTGAGTCAAGAAAGTTTATGAAATGGTTTAACAGTGAAAATAGAAAACTTGATTTGGATTTAGGCTATTGGTTAGGAGGTGGGGTGCCGGCATGCATCGTGTTTGATGACACGTTGTGGGTTGTTGAGCACGAGAATTGTGGTTGAGCCTAAGTCGAGTTAAGGACTATTTCTGTGAACTATTTTACAAATTCACCTCGTACTACCACAAGTCCGGTATGGGACGGACCTGGCTAAGTAATTTATAACATTCCAAACATAGATACGCTATAGGCTTTGCCATGAGAAAAGCCTAACCGCTGCACACTGATCTTTGTAATCTGTAATGTTTATATGATGCGAACTTGACGGATTCTCTCCTCTCCTATATGGCTCATCATCTTCCTACCCTGATTCCCAATGACGGCATGTAGTGCTGGCTAAATGGGCATGCCTACCAGGCCAGGCATGGCACGACCCGTGAAAGCATGGGTTGGGGAGGCATGGCACGATGCCATGGGGCCGTGCTTAGGCTGCCACCCTGGCCCAGCTTGTCGACCTTGTACAACATAAATAGTGCCAGGCCAAGAATGACCCAGCATAAGCACAGCCCGTTAGGCACATTAGCCTATTTAGCTCGTTAGACATGAAAACAACCCATTAAGTACGGTAGGCACGACTTGTTTAGCATGATTTCAACCCATTAAGCATGATAACGATCAAAATTTTGAATTTTCTAGCCATTTTGGAGTTTAAAAATACGAAAAAAATAAAACCTCAATTTTTTCTATAAATAGGTAGCAAATCCCCCTCATTTAGCCACTGTCCAACTACCACTCTCTTCTTCGAATTCTCTTGTGAAAATTTTGATCCACTTTGTGAATTGTCTACAAAGCCTACAAGTGGAACAGGGCACTTGATCAGACTGACCTAAAAGATGTAAAGAAAAATAAGGGATAACCATGAGGTTGACGGAGCTGTAGTACAACCCTGATGGTACGGTACGTAATTGGGATTATAGTCCCAAGTTTGCTTGAGAATCTCTTTGTCGTTTAATTGCCTTATAGGATCTACCGTTAAACTTTGGTGAGTCTAAAGCATTTGAAAACTACATTAGGACTACGCATAATTCTTGATTTTCTTCAGTTTATAGACAGACAACACCTCAAGATTTAGTTAAATACTATAATAATAGCCGTGCTAAACTAAAAGAACTCTTTGAGACTTGTACATTTTCAGTGGCCTTGATTTCGCACATATGGAGTGGTCGAGCTAGGTAGGATTATCTTAGTGTACTTGCTCATTATGTTAACAATAAATGGGTAATGGAAAAAAGAAGTATAGACTTCAAACTAATTAATGTAGCACATAGAGGTGAGAATATTGCATAATGTATTATCAAAGTTGTGAAAGATTTTAGTCTAACAAATAAAATTTTTGCAATTACTTTGGACAATGTTGTAGCAAACTCTAGGGCAATGGATATTCTCAGTCCGTTATTTAGTACATACGACGAATCCTTCTTGCTACATCAGTGATATACCTGTTATATTATTAATCTTATAGTTAAGTATAGTTTAAAGAGGTTGAGTCTATGCAATATCTTTTGTTAATCATTCTAACCAACGAATAACATCATATATGAACTTTTGTATTATGATGAATGCACATCCAAGAGAAGTTTGGTTTGAACATGCTAGTAAAATGGAACTCTACTTATATAATGCTACAATAACTTTTACCCTAGAAGAGTACATTTTCTGTTTTTATTCACACGCCTATCACAGCCATAACGGCAATACACTATTGACTGAGCAGCATTGGTATGTTGCTAAAAAGTTACTATTATTTTTGGAACTCTGATTTCACTGTTGCTTTATCCAGAGTGAATTATATAACATCTCCGTTAATTGTGCATCATATTATTGCGATTGCGGGTCACTTGAAAGCTAATAAAAATAAGATAGGGTTATAAGAGGCAGTCTGTGCTATGAAAAGTAAATATTTGTAATATTGGAAAGAGATTCCATACTTATACGCATTTGCATTCATTTTAGATCCAAGAGCTAAAATTCAAGGATTCACTAATGTTCTTGCACTTCTGAGTGATGCTACAGGGATAGATTATTCTAACTATTTTTAGATGTTCGTACTAAATTGTTCGATGTCTATCAAAAGTATGAACTAAAGCTTCTGTAGTTCGCTTGCAACAACCTCCAATAACATCCACCACAAGTAAGAAGACAAATATATGGGGTAAAAATCTTTGGTGCACTGTGTTCCTTTGGAAGATCAAGTTCTACAACTTCAAGTACTAGAGCAATACACAGCTACTGTAGTAGTGGGAAACTATCTACCTTTCTGGACAGCGATCCCATGGATCACCAAGAAGAGGACTTCCATATTTTGGAATGCTGGCACAAGCATAAGATAACATATCCGATGCTATCCATATTAGCCCATGATGTGTTAATTGTTTCTATCTTGATGGTTTCTTCTGAGTCCACTTCCAGTCTTTTTGGAAGAATATTGGAGAGAAGAACAAGTCTCACAAGTGAGATGGTGGAAATACTTCTAACAGTGAAAGACTAGAAACAAACTGATTCGTGAGCTCAACACTCTGTGGAGAATACAAAGTTAGAAGCCACATTTAAAAATCTTTATCTAAATGATGACGCTTTGAGCATCGATGTACATTGTACCTTTTCTCATTTTTTACATGTACTATGGACCAAGGGGTGTACTTTTTTTACTAAGGTTTTCTCAAGTTGAGTTTTTTACTTTACAAAGTTTTTAACGAGACAACCATTTAAACATTAATAAAGCTCATTATTACATTTCTACAATTTATTTTGTATTTTTCAAATTCTACACATTTTTTAGAATTATTACAATTTTTTTAAATTTTCAGGCCAAAATAGGCTAGACGGGCCTCCTTAGCCTGTCAAGCTAAATGGGCTCGGGCCAACACGACATCACCTGTCAGCTCAATGGGTCATGCCTAGGTCAGTAGCTCGGCCCATGGACCGGCATGGCACGGCCCATCTAGGCTGACATTCTAAGTGAGCCATGCCTAACGGGCCTATGCTGTGTCAGGCTGTGCCGTCCATTAGTTAGCACTAACGACATACATAGCTTCAAATAGTAATTGGTTATGATGCCTATTAGGTGTGGCTCCTAGCTTCCAAGTTGAACCGGCGAGACATGCCAAACACCCCGCTCAAAAAATCTAGGAGCGGAGTAGGTCCCTAGTAGAAAATCGTGGAGTGGCAGGAGGGTTGGAACTGTTCACACAAATGGCATTGTAGCTTTTTTTCAAATTTAGCTTCTGAACATCCATTTTTGCAAATCTAACCCCCTCATTGAGCTCGATAGGATACCGGCTGCTGCACACCGCTTTAAAATATTGAGTAATTAGTGATTAATTAATGTTAATTATGCTAATTAGTGTGAATCATGTATTGTTCACACACCTGGCGATGTGAGGGGGCTCGGCAGAACACGTGTCGCCTACTGTGGCTATCGAGCTTAGGGAGGAGGCTATATTTGCAAAAGAGTGTTTGGAAGGTAAATTTGAAAAAACAAATGCTAGTGGCACTTTGTGTGTACAGTTGGAGGGTTGCTCAATGGGGAGCAGCTCACCCGAATACGACTTTGCCCCTGGAGTTTGGGCGAAATTACCCGCTTTTGCCGTTGAGAAAAACCAACTCATTCTACACTCAACCCTCCCCGCATCCATTTCCCCTACATAGGGATGGCAATTGTACCCATTTACCGGCGTACCTACGGGTAAATACCCTAATAGAGCTGGGTATGGGATGTATTTTTTACCCACGGGTATGAAAATGGGGAAAAAATTTTACCCATCGGGTAAACGGGTACGGGTATGGGTAAGCTCCACCCATACCCGTTTCGCCCGTTTACCCGTAAGTCTATAATCTGACAGGTGGGCCAACCCAAGAATTAAAATTAAAATAATTTGTCAAAGCTCGACAGCCCACCTGCCCCAGGCCCAACCCAACCGGCCAACCCTAATTAGTAATCCCCCAACCCCAACCCCAAGCGTTGAGCCGCCGACTTCCTCCCTCCTCAGTCCTCGTTCTCCAGCTACCCAAGCAAGCGCCGAGCCGCCGACTTCCTCCTTCCTCAGTCCTCGTTCTCCAGTCTCCCTCCTCAGATCTCCACTCCTCCAGTGTCCGGTCCTCCCTCAATCCCTACTCCCTACTCCCTCCCTCCTCTCTCCTTGTGACCTTCTAATCGCCGAGAGGGGACGAGCGCCACCGCTAATCCCCCCACCGATCCCGCCCGCCCCTGCGCAGATCTCCCCACTATTGCCAACATCCCGCCCAGATTCGCTTCCTCCTCGCCCAGATCCACCTCTTTGCGCAGATTTCTCAAACCGAGGCAAGAGGGGTAGGTTTTGACCGGGAGAAACGCCTGTTTCTGGCACCCGCTTGTTGTTGCGATTTTGCTGAGTGAAATGGGATCTTTCTTGCCTTGCAGGTGCTGCGCGCGGCGTGATTCCGGCGACCTCAGCCTCCATCGCACGAGCACATCCTGTAGTCAAGGTATGCCTAGATCTATTTTTTGTTTGGTGCTCTTTGTCGGCTCATTTGTGATTCCTGCATGATTCCTGCAGTCAAGGTATGCCTAGATCCTCCATCGCACGAGCACATTGCGCGGCATGATTCCGGCGACCTCGGCCTCCATCTCACTTGTTTGGTGCAGTCAAGGCATAACTTTCTTTTGTTGAAATGCCTCGTATGTTCCACTCTTGTTGTAAACGCAATTTGTTTATGTGTGAGAAAACCATGTCTGTATGTATTTTCTTATGCACTATTGTAAACTCTTGTTAATGTTTAACATGTCTAGTTAAACATTCATAACTCATAACTAGCAATGCATAACAAACTTGTTATGCATTGCTAGTTATGAACTTATGAATGTTTAACTAGACATGTTAAACATTTATCACAAAATGTTTCATCTATTTGTTATGAATGTTTAACACAATGTGAATGCACTATCAGTTCACGGGTAAACGGGCATGCCCGTGGGCGACGGGTACCCACGGCGTTCGCGGGTAAACGGGTATGCCCGCGGGCGACGGGTACCCGCGGGCAACGGGTATGGACAAGGTTCTTTACCCGTTGTCCTTCGCGGGTATGCCCGTGGGCGTAAATCAGGGTCGCGGGTATGGGTATGGGCGAGCATTACCCGTGCCCATCATGCCCGATTACCATCCCTACCCCTGCACCGCAGCCTTAGCGTAATGGCGACGGTGGCCGAGATCCCGTTGGTCGTGATGGCCGCCGGTGAGCGTTCCTCTTCCAGGCGTCGTTGAACCTCAGGCCCGGTGACTTCGACCCCGCCACGCCTTGTCATCTCCCCATCCTCGCCATTCTCCCACCGCCGCGCGACCTCGTCATCGTCCGTAGGCCTCGGCTACCCCACCCCCAAACCCCCCCCCCGACAAGCGCCACCTCGTCATCCTCTCACACGGCCGCGCAACCTCATCACCCTCACCTGCCTTGGCTTCCTCCCCACTGACGCACAACCTCCGGCTACCTCAGCTCCCTCCCCTCCGGCGCAACCTCGGCGTGCCTCCGCGACATCCCCACCAACCTCATCTATCACCTATTGATTTGGTTATGTGGGGATTCATTTGAACCTGGCGATATGTGTAGATCTGTTGGGGATTGACCAAAAGTTCGTTCTTGATTTTCTGATGTGATAATAATTCGTTCTCTCAGGTATCAAGTCATTGTTGATTCTTAATTTAGTCATATCTGAAATTTTCTAATTGCTGCTAACAGCTAAGCAGTTAGGCAAAATGCTTACAGAACTAATGTAGTACTATACCGTGTGCATCTTTACCTAGTTTCTGCTTAGCCTAGTACAGGGAGATGCTATGTTAGCTGCTATGTTTCAGAAAATGCTTACATAACTATTTAGTCACTTTTTTTCTTGAGATTTTCTTGCTTGTTAGCTGCAATGTTTCATATGGTAGCACCCAGTTTGATGTTGACTTATGGTTTTTTTACTGTACCTAATTTATTTTTTATTGTAGTTAAATTGGCTTATTTGGCCTAATTAAATTTAAAAATAGAAAAAATGTGAACTATCACGGAAAATGAAAAAGGAATATAGAAAAAAATAAAAAACAAAAAAACCTAAAAAATCTAAAAAATCAGAAAAAGATGAAATTACTGAATTGTAAAAAAACAGAAGTCAGAAGTAGAAACTGGTTTTAAACCGTTTTGAGCGGTGATATAAATTGCTAAGTCTGAACATTTACTACTTGATATGAACTAAGTCTGAACATTCACAACTTGATATGAATTTGTAACATGGTCAATTCGTCCTTTTTTCCCCTTCTTTGTTGCCTGTATGGAGTACGTGATCGAATAAGATAATGATCAGCATGGCCGGAAAAACAGTGTGTTAACAGTAAGCTAAACGCACAACATTACCAAGTCCGAAAAAAAAAAGCACAGCATGGCTGGAAAAACAAACAAAAAATCAGCTTAAACAAAGTTAAGCAATGCGGGGAAAAATTGCAAGTCACAGAACCAAGGGTAGTGCAGTCGTTTTACATAGAACATGTCTATAGTGTGAATCAAGCTGTTTTTCTATGAAGGCATATTTGAATTAATATTCCTAGGTCCATACATCATTATTTCTCAAATTGATTTTTTCAATCAAATATTTCGATTTCCTCTGATATGTTTTGGCTTCAAAGGTTTATTATCGTTTCTAAGTATTCATCTAAAAAGATCTATATATCCCGATTGTTTTATAAAAGATATCTATATATCCCGATTTTTCATGACTAATCTAATAATACTATTTTTACATGACCAATCTAACTTTTTATATTAGTAGTTAAATTTAAAAAAGGGAGCATATCTAGTGCAAAAGGGTATTTCAGTGTAAAAGTGCAAAAACTTCTAAGAGCCATCGGATCTGACCTGTACGGCTCAGATCAAAGAAGGTGGAACCCCCACCCCATAAAACTTAATCTATGCAGGGGGTTTTGTAAAAGATTGATTAAATGAATTAAATGAGATGGGGGTTCCACCCTCTTTGATCCAATCCGTACAATGCAAATCCGATGGTTGTAGAGAAGTTTTTGCACTTTTGCATTGAAATACCCTTTTGCACTAGATATGCTCCCTTTAAAAAATTTGACTGCATGCTTTCTAAAACACTGTTTCTGACAGGAGTAAGTATGGAGCAAGAGGAGATAAGCGGTACCTTGTAATAGAATATGAGGTTCGGAGAGCTCCAGTGATTAATCAGCCTCCACCCTTCCGGCCGTAAGGCATCACCAACCCTCTGCACAACAATCGGTAGCTAAGCTAATAAAGCTTGCTGGACGGCCCGATCCGCCGATTGACTTACCAGTCACCGTGAAAATTATTATTAAGCGATCACCTGCCGTTCAAGAAAAAAAATCAGATATGTACCCCTAATAGACACCAAAGGAAGTAAAGAAGCATGTTTAGACTTACTGGCTGGCTCGATCGATCAGAGGAGGTGATTGCTGGGGTTGGTTTCCTTCTTGCCTTACGCGGTCAAGCCAAATTAACGCACAGGAAGGGGAGCATCATTTAAGGAAGCTTCCCACCCGCCTTCTTCAAGCCCACGCTCGTCGGTCACCCTTCTCAAGTTTACTAAACTTCCTCGAGTCAAAAAAAGAAATCGTGTTAGACACCGAAACAGTATAATATATTTATAAAACAACAGACACAATATAATATATTACAGTTTAGTGGCAGACCATCCTTATTTTTCTTCCCTCGGGACATTTAAAAATTACTGATGAGAGGGCAACAATGTTTTATATAGGGTGATGATTAAAGCAACCCTCCACTCGTGAACATTTCCAGGGACTTTCGTACTACCTTAACAAAAACAAGTTCCGTACAGTATAAAAAATTTGTATTTCCTCTTTACAGGTCGGCATTGTTTTTTGAGGAAATATGTTTCTATTGCCCACACGAAAATAATATTATCATATTTTCATGAGAGAAAATAAAAAATCCATATAACATTCTAAATTTTGCTCGAACTTTAAAACCTGACAGTTGACTCCGAACTTGACAATCTTGTTTAAATAAAATTGACTCAGTTTCGAATGGTGGTATTACTAACATGATACGATGAGTAGGTTATTTTACCACGTAGGATAATACATTGGTTAAGTTTAAGTGAATGGCTGATGAAGCCCACAAGGCCTTCTCTCCCAAATCAACAGAGAGAACTCCAGGAGGTGGTAGCCATAAAAGCACGACTGGGAACTCGGTAAGGGAGAAGCCCTTTGTAGGCCTCATATGTCATTAATCCAACTTGGCCAATATGTCATCCTACGTGGTATAACTGTTCACTTATTGTACCACGCGAGCAATGCCACTATGTGAAACTAGATTATGATGTTATTTTTCACATAATCACATAATCGGCTGGACACATGTTGTAACAGATATATATTGTAACGTCGTACTCCATCTATTTCTTTTTAGAGAGAATTTTGTTGGGATACGGGTAGGCTACACTAGCGCAAATTAAAAAATTCTACCGCGTAAACCAGGAAGTCATGCGAGTAAGAGATCATAGATTGTTACCACTAGACGCGTAGTGCAGCAGAAGTAGAGTTGAAGCAGCCGGTTCAACGAAGAGCGCGTCGGTGTAGGTGAAAGTAGTCGATCGTCCTGCGGCCAACTGTCTCCTCCTTGCGACCGTCCCGATCAACGCCGCAGTCGTAGCAGCACCTCTACTGAGGTCCACACGTCCAGGAAGGGAACACCGTGCGTCGGTATGCTAGCACCAGCGTGCACGGTAGGAGTTATGAGAGGCGGCGGCTAGGGTTTTTTTGGGATGTCGCCCTTAGTCCCGCACCTCTCATTATATAGCCTCCAATCAGATTTTTATCTGATACGAGTGGATATCAAATCCCACTCAGAAACTGTCATCCGGACCCTTATCGTTCCAGTCCATTGTGTGACCCTGTAAGTTCATTTACATTTGGCCATGAGCCGAAAACTTCTTTCCGGTCCATAGGTCGGTAGCGGTCCCTAGCAGGACATAATAACCCCCAAATATACATAAAGATTATATCGGACGAACCTGCTTATGTACCAATCCCTTTGCCTCACGATACTAGATCGAACTCAAGGTGAGAAGCATGTCATCTTATGATAATCCGATCTTTCACTCGAACATGTGATGGATTACTCAGTTGTGATTGACTCTTCAACCACATTCGGCATGACCATGCACTTTCTTAATCTAACCACATCGAGGGGCCCAGAGATCTCTCGTGTTATATAGAAGGGGTAAATCCCATCTTGATCGCTCATATTTCTCCGCATATTTTATAGTAAACCCGAAAACTACCTTTATAACCACCTAGTCACGGAGTAGTGTTTGGTAACTCATATGTAAACTATTACACATGTAGGAAACAATGACGATCTTAGATCTAAGGATCCTACATACACTATATATGAGACCAACTAATGACACTTAAGAATATAACAATTCCCGCAGTGTCTTATGGTAGGTCAATCCAACATCATGTTCTCTAACATATGCCCACATTATTGATTTGATATTCCATATCTATGATCCGTGAAACATGATCATCAATCAATACATGTGTTGATCTGTAAATCATAATTGTCCCACATAATGATATAAGATCAAGGATAATTTAGAATAATATCAAAAACATAAATAAAGAGTTTCACGAACAAGTCACATACTTGCTGATCAAAACAAAAGATATTTATTTAAGGAACAAAATAATATATTATTCAAAAATCATAAACATGGAAGTGATACAATCATCTCTATAATTGCCTCTAGAGCATTTCACTAACAAATTTTCCCTTCCTTCTACCATCGAAATTTGCACTTCTCTCTTTTGTTAGTAGTTGTTTGGGTGCTTCTCTCTTTTGCCACTTTCGTCGAGCCATTGTTTGTTTGTCATTTTTTAATAGAGACCAAAATACTCTTTGAGTTTGGAGATTTTTCAATATGAGGGAACAACACTGGTAGACAGCAGGTGTGGCTTGAGCAAACCGATCTTGCTAGACTTGACGAAGAAGAGAGGAGTTCGGAAAAAGGGTGATGGTAGTTGATCAACGATGTTAAGACCTAACGGAAGTGTCGAAACAAAGGACACTCTTGAGGAACTATGGCAAAGGAGAGAGATGCAATTTTTTGGGTGGCAAATTGAAGAATGACACTGTTAGGTATCATTTGGCATTGCGACGCTTTTTTCTACTTTTGGATATAACTTGTTAAATGCCCCATGTATTACTACGAAACATCTAGTGTATATTTTCAATCAATTGACGTTAAATTAAACAAACCAATGTAACAATGTTTTAGATAGAAGTATAACAGAAGTACCCTCTAATAACTATCACAAAAACAAATAACGAGGCAGCAAAATTAAGGAGATTACATAGTTAATAAGGTTATTGTGGAACAAATATATACTTGACAGGATAATTACAAGTATTTATCAAATAAAACTTTTTTTTGTCAAAAGTGCTGTGTAATCATGCATGTATTATTGACAAGACTTATGCGAAGTTCCTCGCTAAGTAATAATCTTAGTAAATATTTTTGAATTGTAACAACTACAAAGTACAATATGAAAAGGCAGTGTACCACTTTGGCCAATCAAGCTAGGGTTGCGAACCCCAGCCATATGATTGACCTTAAACATTGCCGCTTTTGAAGTTGCAACATTGGCCGCATTTACCACTGATAAAGGTAGTACAATCAGTACTGAATATTGGACCAAATCCTGGAGAGAAGATACAAGTCCAAGTCTTCATGGAGGAATTTTGTTTCCTTCAGCCCCAGAAGCATCAGTTTCTTCTTTAAGAATTGCAGCAATTGCCAGTGGAATAAGGGCCAAGAGCATGCATAATCTCGCGTCTAGATGAGGACTTGGGCCCTCGAGAGGCTCCCTAGCCTAGTCACAACATTATCATGTGAGCAGGCCACAATAGAGTATACATAATTTCATCAACAACAATAGATCAAGGAAAAGGTGTATCACCAGTTGTATAAGACGAAGGGCAGAAATCCAAAGAGCTTTAAAAGTTTCCTGCTGATTTGCCTCATTGATTGCTTGGAGTGTCTTGGTCATTTCTAATTAAGAGCCTCATAAGAAAACAGAAAGAAAGACCCCAAACACTTTGATTATAAATTCATAGCGTTGTTTACAATAACCATTTTCATCTACATCACTAAACTGAGACAAGAGATTATCTCACACACTACTACAAAAACGATTATATTAGACGCCTCATCACAGACGGTTCATAAAAACCATCTGTGTTAATTACAATCACAGACGGTTCTTGATAAGAACCATCTGTGATATTATCATAGACGATTCTAAACTAGAACCGTCTGTGATATTTCGAATAAACCGTCTGTGATATTTCGAATATCACAGACGGTTCTTAATTAAAAACCGTTTGTGATATGCCAACATCACAGACGGTTTTTAATTAAGAACCGTCTGTGATATGTTTTCCGCCTCCTACATCCCTAAAATTTCATAATTTCCCGCATGAGTTCGAGTAGGATTTCGTTTTGACACACCTTCAGTAAAACGGGCATAACTTTTACATACAGTGTCCGTTTTCGACGTTCTTATACTTGTTGGAAAGCTAACGACGAGCCCGATCCAAAAAAAACAACCGGCTCGTGCCAATCGCCCTCAAAGACCCCTAAAATCGGCCATCTTTAGCCTCAAATTCGAATCACAAGTTTTTTATTTTTGTTTTTGCCAAAATTTTCGATCTTCCCTTCAAAATTTAGGGTTTGTCTCAACTGCAAAGTTGTAGATCTCGTTGAAACCTTTCAAATGAGTATATATAAGCCATATAGAACGTTGGTATTTTATATTTTGAGACTAGTTGTTTATATTGTATCGGTATATATATAGCCAATATCACAGACGGTTCTTACCAAAGAACCGTCTGTGATAACTTGTTCTCTGACCACTGGGCCCGTTAATCCTCCTCAACCCAATTCCAACTAATAGAAACCGACCAACCCACACCCCACGGATCGTTGCTCTCCCTCCTCTATAAATACTCACCCGAACCCATCTACCCCTCCCTTCAAATGTGTCTTAAGCTTCCTCCTTCAATTGTTTTTTCTAGTATTTGTTCTCTGCTATGTTATGGAGCTTACAGTATTTGTTCTAGAGTATTTGCCCGGGAGTTTACAGTGAGGTGGCTGCTAAGAAGACCTACTCGAGTTTGTGATGGTGAATTGTTCTCTACTATGTTGCTTCCATTGTTCTCTCCATCGTAGCCTCCATTGTTACTTCTATTGTTTTCTGCTATGTTCTCTGCTATTGTAATGGTGGATTGTAATCTTGTGATGTTATAATGATGAATTGTAATCTTGTGATATTGTAATGGTGAATTATAATGCACATAAAATGTTCTCTGCTATGTTTGATGATATCATATTTGCTAGTTTTCGCTTGTTTTTAAAAAGTATAGCTAACATTCTATGATGTCCTGAGGCTAACTGAAAAAAAATTTAGGTATAGAATAAATTATCATAGACGGTTTTGTGGTATAAACCATCTGTAACTCACATATCATAGACGATTCTAGTTTAGAACCGTCTGTGGTACTCACACATCACAGATGGTTTTAAACTTAGAACCGTCTGTGATAGTGTTTTTCACAGATGGTTCTAGTTACAAACCGTCTGTATTGTATTTATCACAGACGGCTCACAAACCGTCTGTGATAACCTTCGATTATCATTGACTCATAAATTCCGACGGTTCAAAAAACCATCTGTGACAACACGGATAGGTGAATGCTGTGGAGACACTAATAGGGAAAAATGCAAGTAAAATAATTCAAGTCAATTTGAACCGATCGTGTGGGGTCGTGGGTGTACCGTTCAGAACCTCAATAGCAGATATACCACTTAGACGCTTCCCATCGATAGGAAGCTCTCCTACCTCCAGTAAGTTGGCCCAGCAAGGAACCACTGGATCTCATGTTACCAAGAACACCCACAAGCTGTTTGTTGTTTGGTTGATAATCTGCATTGCTAACTCTCCGAATATTCATCAATAACATCAATTTTAGGGCTAGCAAGCAATAGTCTCCCCAATGCCATTTTGTGAGCTTCCATAAATGTCAATCTCTGGCTTAGAGCACTGAAATTTTCAAGCATAAACTAGAAAAATTGACTAATTAGCACAGATTTATACTGCTGATTATTAGCTACACCTAAAGTATAAAAGGAGCAGAAATTTATTCTTTAAGAGCTCTTAGGCAAGGTTATGGCTCTTAGGCAAGGTTATGGCAATGTAAAAGGCTTATATACAAATCGTACATTCTTATCATCTAACGGAATAGTTAGTTACTATTAGAGCGACTGTCTATGAAAAGTGGAAACGGAGTTACTATTAATCTCTCATGATAAAACACAGTTTTACCTTGAACATCATCATTATTATCAATGATACTGCTTAGCCTACTCTCATTCTTATATTTGATTGTAAAAAGAACAAATTACCCCAATCTCTTATCCTCACATAACCCAACAAGGCAACAAGATCCATAATATGACACTTGGACAGAGGCAAAGAAAGCCATGGATATAAATATCTTCAAGATCAGCGTGTTAATAAGGTGGACCACACTCAACACCAGCTTGAACTTTTCTTGCATTGAAAATTGTTAGGCTTATCTTCCACCATGAATGTTATCCTCAATGACAACCATTCTAATGTTAAAAGTTATCAATAGGGAAATACATAAATAAGGTTCGTTCCCAACTTGACCATTATATCATACACTCCATGGTACAGAAAATCTGTAGGAAAGATTGTAAGAAAACGTACATGTTCAGGCATATCAAGCGCAGAAATGCTTGAATGTTTCTATCAGCAACCATCATATGCAACACATCTAAAGCCATGACAGTGTTCTTTCGATGTAACTGTTCACGATGCTCATTTGGCTTCTCAGTAGAGACCCCTTTGACATCTAAGTCCATGCCCTGTGGCCCTTCGATGGAATATACACTCTCCTGCTTCTCTGTCAGCCTAGAAGGAAAGCCGCAATCCTCAAGTATGCAATCAATCAGTTTGGTTATAACAATCAACACGAACAGAATGACGACATGTCCAAAGTCTATTCGACAAAATCCATAAATTTTTTATATGAGCACAAGTCAGTAAGTCACTGCCAGGTAATATTGTTCATACAACAGAGCATTGGCAGTTTACTGCTGAGGTTTACCGCTAATAGGTAGTACCATGGTCATACTGCAAAGTATGAAATCAGAAAACAAGCAAACAATGGCAAGTATAACAGTAATGTGTGGGCCAACAACTATCAAATCATACCCATATATATTCATCATACAACATTGTGATATCCACAAACAAGCATGAGTCTTCATACAAGCAAAACCAACACAACAAGGTTGATTATTAACCCACTACGCTTCAGGCTTGGGGTGTAATCAAGCATCATGAAGCTGTACATTTTAACAAAGATGAATTTTTTTGTTCAAATTTATAGATGCAGTTCAACATAATCGAATTGAAAGTATAACTACAAAAATATAGAAGAATAGTAATGAATTTTGTAAGAACCATGGCGTTTTGTGTCCGTTGCAACAAAAAAAAACATAATCTATACAGTTTTAGTGTTACAAAACTATATAATTTTGAGCACAGCGAAAATCTAAAGGAGAAAATAGAGCAATATATATTACACTGAAAAAACTCATATGAGAAGATTAATAGACTATGATGACCAAACAACGCCCTCTGGTTCTCACATTCCCTAGCTCAACTCTTACTTGTCACGATTACGCCCAGCTTCCAGGGACAGCGAGGAGGACATGACATTACGCTTCATCAGCTCCAGGTACAGCCGGTACACCTCCGGCTGAGCGCACCGCTGCGGGAGCACCCTACAAAACCGCATGAAGTCACTCACAAACGCTACAAAAGTGGGCACTGATTCGCGCACGAATTGAAAAGCGGACCTGGGGGTGTGGAGCGGGAAGAGGAGGCGGGAGGCCATGGCCTGGCCCACAAGCTTCCACAGCGACGGTGAGTTGTGCGCGAAGCAGAGGTTGGAGGTGAGGATCCCAGTGAGGTCTGTGCTGGGTAGCCCCATCCCCTCCCCGGCGACGACGTGGGCCACCTCCACCGCTTGTATCAACAGCAGGTCGCCGCGCGCTCCGACGCCTTGACCGCCCTGGCAGCCACGCAGTTCCACTGAATGAGAGATGTTGAGCACCGTATGGTTAAGATCGAACAGCGGCAATGGCTGGTGGCCCTCGGGCTAGTTGTTGACTAGTACAGAGCTAGTGATGATGTTTCAGGCAAGAGCACCGAAGAGTTTGTTGTTGCCTGTGTTGACCCAGCTTCTGGAGAGAATTCACACATTGTTTTCTCTTTAGAACACACACGAACACAGGGGAGACAAAATATTTTGTGCTGCCTGTCTCATTGAGCTGCAGCCTCCTCTTCCTTTTATAATGCTAAAAAACATAACCTTCTAGCTCCTAGTAACAGAAGAACTAAATACATGCATGTTGTTACTAGCATTCCAAG
Organism: Melocanna baccifera; assembly: GCA_036346265.1. Classification (NCBI taxonomy): domain Eukaryota; kingdom Viridiplantae; phylum Streptophyta; class Magnoliopsida; order Poales; family Poaceae; genus Melocanna; species Melocanna baccifera. The sequence goes on along the minus strand of CM070680.1, from coordinate 9,955,454 downwards.
CACCACATACATGCAGGCCGTTGCTTCTAATTCTGCAGAAAACTGATGGTACTTATATGCATACCATTACATAGACTCATTCATGAAAGATAACTGATGGAAGTTACTCTTGGCATTTATATACGCAGGATTACTAACAATCACCCCCTAATCCCTGCGCACATCCTTGATACTAATCAGAGCTCGTTGGTCTTCAGTTGTCAGTTCTGCAAGGAGTTGTGCCAGCCACACTCCCTGGCAGGCTGCTGATGTCGTCGTAATGTACTCGGCCTCGCAAGATGAAGTCCGATCTCCTGACGCATCTCTAAGAAGTTTTTGCCTTCTTCTTGTTCACCATGCCGCCAGTGACACGACTTGCTGGCGTCTTTCATTTCTTCACCGTCGGTGATACACCTTACCGACGACTTTGACTTCTTCTTCAGCTCCAATTGTCTTTCGCCGATGACGCAACTTGACGGCGACGGAGACTCTCATCAGAGCATATACACACATGAGAAATTGGACACAACTACAAGGACTCACAGACATTACATTATGCACTGACACATCTACGTGCATAAGCATGATATGACTATGCGTACGTATGTAACACACCTCCTACGTGCACAAATAACTCATAAATGACACATGCAACACTCCTACTGTGCCATCTCTCTCACTCACACACTTTGATGATGTTGTCGCCGCTTTAGACATCATCGTGTTCATGACATCTTACACTAAAACACTGCTGATAGTGGAAGAACGTCGTTTGCCGTTGACGCCGCTTCCGCCTTGCAGCCCACCTATGCTGCTTGTCGTCGCCACACCACAGTGATCACGTCGTCACCCCTAGTATGCACGTCACGTGCGATTATGGCACACCGCCCTGACCTCGCCATGGCTGCACGGACTTTCACCACTGTGTTTTTGAGCGCACGGTGCTGCAGTTGACTTGTCATCAGTACCTGTGCACCTCCACTCGACACACACCACTGTGCACACCATCACGCCGACCAGCGAGTCATTGCTAAGGAGCTTCTCCTCGCACCTCGCTCTGATACCAATTGTTGGCCCAGCTCCTGAAGAGAACTCACACATTGTTTCCTCTCTAGAACACACACGAACACAGGAGAGACAAAATATTTTGTGCTGCCTGTCTCATTGAGCTGCAGCCTCCTCTTCCTTTTATAATGCTAAAAAACATAACCTTCTAGCTCCTAGTAACAGAAGAACTAAATGCATGCATGTTGTTACTAGCATTCCAAGCACCATATGCATGCAAGCCGTTGCTTCAAACTCAGCAGAAAACTGATGGCACTTATATGCATGCCATTACATGAGCTCATTCATAAAAGATAACTGATGGGAGTTACTCTTGGCATTTATATGCGCAGGGTTACCAACAGCCTACAGCCTCCTGCATTCGCTGAGGCTCACCGAGATCGAGCCGGACAACTCATTCTGCTGGAGCTGAAACATGTTCTTGAATCTTGACTCTTGAGGTTCCCAATCCTTTCAAAGATAGGACGTTGTGGCCTCTATGCCTTCGGGGCACTTGATTAGCCGAAACTGGGCCATCACTTCTGAAAATTGTTGCCGTGCTACCACCGGCTGCCGCATCGCCTGCCATCACTTGATTAGTCGTCAATGGTTGCCGCTGCATCAATTTGGGAGTCGATGGTTTCACTTCTGATAGGATGGAACGATCTTGCCTAGTGCTTTTTATCCATTGAACCACTACGCCCTGATATTCGTCAAGCACCATGCCATAGCTCGTGGTGCCGTCATTGCCGACAAGCAATGGATAGTTAGAAGAGGCAGATAAACCACTAGTAGTGAATCATCGTCATCAAGTTCTCTTTTTAAGTAGTAGAGATAGTTAGTTCAAAACATGCTTTTTGATTCGTGATTCTCATAGGCCATAACTAACTAGATTTCGCAGCATAGTGCAGCCAACTGCGAACTGACCCTTAGTGATGAAAGGAAAATTTTCTATTTTTTATAAGGCATAAGACCAAAGAGTGCGGTAGAGAAAAATGAGCATGCCTTGGTCTTATTAAACTATTAAATTCTTAAGAACACATTATATATTTTGAAAAAAGATTGAAAAATCTATATGTATAGGGAACTAATAATTGTACAGACCTGTCTTGTAAAATATAAAGCTTTAAGAAGTTGATAAGTCTTGCATTTTAATGGTTACTTCTAGATTACTTCTACATTTGTTGAAATTTGATCATGCAACGTACGGTGCCTACTGTTTCAAGCTCATCCTTTGAATAGTAAATATGATTTTTCATATATATATATATATATATATATATATATATATATTTAAAAGCCTCCCTAAACTTATTTTAAAATGAACTTTTTGGTCACACCATCGTTGGTAGTTTCGTCAAAAGATTATTTTTTTTCTAATTAATTCTAGACTTACCCAAGACTTGGCAAGTTTTATTTGCCAAGCAGGGTTCATTTTTTAAAAGTTAAATTGGAGTATGTTTCTCTTACGTTCGCTTGGACAAAAAAATAAAGTGTACCATAATACCCTGCACTGAGAAATAAGAGTGATTTTTTAAATAATCTATTTTTTATTTGAAATTATAAAAATATACCCGCACAAATAATTTTACAAGAATAACCTTTAGTCGCTTAATCGTTGAGCAATTTTACAAGGCAGATAAATCACTAGTAGTGAATCACCGTCATCAGATCCTCTTTTTAAGTAGTAGAGATAGTTAGTTCAAAGCATATTTTTTGATTCGTGATTCTCATAGGCCATAACTAACTAGATTTCGCAGCATAGCGCAGCCAACTGCAAACTGACCCTTAGTGACAAAAGGAAAATTTTCTATTTTTTATAAGGCATAAGACCAAAGAGTGCGGTAGAGAAAAATAAGCATGCCTTAGTCTTATTAAACTATTACATTCTTAAGAACACCTTATATATTTTGAAAAAAGATTGAAAAATCTATATGTATAGGGAACTAATAATTGTACAGACATGTCTTGTAAAATAATTGTACATTTTGCAATCATCGTATGTTGTTATAATGCAAGAAATGTTTTGAGGACGATTGAGATAGCAACGATTGGTAAGTACGAAGGTAAGTATATTGTGATGCAACCGAAAATTCATACATAGAGGAGAACCTGTTTTTTTATGTTGCTGGATGCCTTGCTATGAGAAGAATTGAATGCGAAAAGACAGGAGATGTGCTTTTGCTAATTAAAGTAGACTTCATAATATAGCTGCGAATAACACGGCGTGCAGGGTTTGGTTACATGCATAAGAAAGAGTATCATTCACAATACAACAAACCGAAATACTTCTACGATACATATGTGCCTTTTTAGAATGGAAATAAATTCAACATTCGAGGGCTAGTGTAGAACGGCCCGACCTACTGCATGGACCAAGGCCATTTTTTCTTCCTTGCGAGCTTGGCATTGACCTCCTCGATTGCCTCTTTGGCCTTCGCCACTATTTTTCTTTTTTTCTCATGCTCCCTCTCGCAAGCCTTGCGCTCCCTGCGCACACCTCAAAATGAGCTTTTGTCTCCCGACGTATAAGCTCGGTTTGCTCGTCATTGCGGTACTTCTCCTCTCGGATCTTGTAGGCACTTTTGACATCCCACTCCTCGAAGTCGAGAGCCTACTGGTCATGTGGGTGGACTCTAGGTTGATCCACTTGCGGTAGCCATATAGCGGTTCTGAGGACTACGGATAAACAAAAGAGGTTGTTAGTGTGCACTTTAAAAGAGAAATAGTAGGGGAAACATACTGTAACTGGTCCTTACCAGCTACCGTTAGCTGCTCGTGTCTTAATGGCAGTCAGGATAGTCATATGTGTAGTTTGCGCAACCCCAGTAACGCATGTCCAGGATGAACCGCTGCTTAGATTTGAAGAACTTGCATAGGTCCCTACACCAACAGAGGGGCAGTGTCTCCCCCTCCAGCGAGTATTGTGGCGAATGCTTAGTTGGAATGTTTAGGACAAGGTTGCTGCTGGGTGGCGTCATTGCGGGGAGCTAACCTCCTTCTATGCTCCGCTTGTTCGGCCTAGGCTGCAGCAACCCTTGCTTGTTCGTCGCGGGCTGCAATAGACCTTGCTAGTTCGTGGGTATCCTCTCATTGCTTCATCATCTTGTTCTATTGCTTCTTTTGTCTCTTGTCCATCCCAACATGATGAAGCAAGCTCTGCTGTAGTATTGGGTTTGGTTGAGTAGTATTCTCCCCTAGATCTCTTGCACCTACTTTTATAAGCCAAAGGGTTGGCATGGTACGGTTAATTTCATGTGAGTAACCTGCGAGGTAGAGAATTGTCTTATCTTTTAGAAAGTTATTGGCAAAAAGCTACTCCGTATGGTCTTGTCACTGAGCAAAGTTGCCCATCTAATCTTGTCACTATGCAAAGCTGCCCTATCTGATTTTGTCATTGCACAAAGCTGCCCTGTCTAGTCACTGCCAAAGATATCCCAACTGGCCTTGTCACTGCACAAAACTGCCCTGATTGGTCTTCTTACCACGTAAAGCTGCACCCTTTGGTCATCTCACTGCACAAAGCTGGCCTATTAGGTCTTGTGACTCACCCCACAGGCTATAAAATGCACGCCCCACTCCTATGATAGTAGGAGCACTCCATGTAGTGAACTGAAGGAAGAACTGTCTTCTTCTCCTTAGAGTAACATACCATAGCAGACACTGATGAGCCAGTTGAACATGGGTCACCAAAGGAAGACCTTCCATTAAAAAGGAGGGAGGACTTTGGCCCTAACTACCGCTTGATGCCAAATAGTCATGCTCAACCGGTGTAACCAAAATGCAGACACATGGAGGACGTGGTCGTGCAGGTCGTGGAAGGCTATTTCGATGGCAGACGACGTTTCTTTTGATGCCCACACTCTGGGGTACAATTAGACAATTGTTTATTTTGTATTACTGCTAATAGAGTTTTGATGTTAACCCTCCTTTCCAGCAGATGGCGAAATACGACTTCGTCCTACTAGATCGATCCTTCCCATGAACGGTACATTGTGAGATATGTGGATACGTTGTGAGAGAGAATCTTTGAGTTGGAGGCGTGGATTGAAAGTCTCAAAGAGGATAATGATGACCTCCATCAGCAAATGTAGCGCGAGAGGGGCAACGAGGGGGCCATCAACATGCTGCTACACGAACCCTAGCTGTATATGTGTGTGCCACTACAATGATGGCTAGCCACATCCGAGGCAACCCCCTCTACAACACGCTATGTGGGTAGCGCGAGACACATTCTATCAGTAGGCATGCACAGAGAAGGTTGTACCATAGCACTCTCTCTTGTTGTCTGTGGTTATGTTCATTGTCCTAAAACATGTAATTGAATGGTTTATGCGTCGTTGCCGTTACCATTTATTGAGTACACTATTCTAGTGGTGCGTCGCGTGCATTGAACTAGAGGCATCGACATGAATCGAACAAACAGACATCACAAAAAGGAGTACAAATAAGAATACAACAGTATTACAAACATCATATAGTAAGTAAGAAATATAAGTATTACAGGAACAATAAAAGTACAGCTAGCACTAGACCCCCCAACAGCACCACCTCCGTCGCCACCCTAGCCCCCTCTGACTCCGTGTCCGTGTCCTCCCATATGGCCCTGTTTGGCCGTCTTTCTCAGCGTCAGGTGTCGGGGTCCTAACAAGGTAAGACGCTCAGGAGACCTGTGTCCCAAAACCGGACGGGTGGACTGTAGTGCCGCCTATGTGGCTACTGATGCACTGCTGAGCTGTGACCCAGAGAGAACCTCCAAGGGTGTGACCCAGAGAGAACCTCCAAGGGTGTGGGCTGAGGTCCCGGGCCTGTCGCCCAAATCTGCAAAGTACTGGTCCGTGTCCTCCTGGCCTGGGGAGACTCCAAATCCCTCAGGGGGCATAAGACCTACAGTGCAAATATCGTTAGTTCATCAAGTAAAGGGATGGGAGAAAACAAATGGAGGCATGACGTACCCTTAGCTAGAGCGATGGCGTGGTCAAAGCTGTCCAGAGGAACGCATGGCATGTCTTACGCACCCTGCGTGGGGAAGCCAGAGAAGTCTAGAGGACACATGAACTGTTGTGTCTGGAGTCCGTCAGGGGAGTAGGGCTCCCAGCGCACATCATTAGTCGTGAGCCGGTCGAACTGCTCCACGAAGGGCAGATATACCCGTGTAACCTATACGTGCGTGAACTGTACCTGCAAGAAACACTAGCTATTACATAGGACGATCCATAATACGAAGGAATTAATTGCAAGTGAGACTACATACCCGTCTATGGCACCAGAGAGAACCCATCGTAGGCCGGTCCACCTCACCCCTGAGGTACATCTCCGCCCCATATGGAGTGATGTCCTCAAACATGGGCCGTTCGAGGCTGAAGCGCTTAAACAATTACAGCTGTAGTAGCAGCGGATACCCTGCGAGGACCAAGTTTGCCTTGTTCCTCCCGCACGTGTCGCACAAGTTGTGATAGGTTGCGGCAAGTGCGGTCAACCCCAGCTAATGTGGGGGGCCTCCCCGTCAGCGATGGCCCTAGCATAAGCGATGATGCACGTGTCGGTGGTGTTGTCGTGGCTGTTGGTGAAGAGCACCCAACCAAATAGCCACAGCAAGTAGGCCTCTAGGTGTCGCGATACCTGCTGCTTGTTCGTGGCCGAGTCCATCAGCTCAACCTGAGTACAAGCAAAAAGTTATTAAGACCGTGCTACGAAAAGGAGAGCATAGCGGATCTAACAGGAAGGGCGTCAGACACATACCCAGAATTGCGAGAGCCACCGCAATGACGGGCTGTGCATCTGACTCAATGGGAAGATGTAGTATCCCTCTGTGGCCCTAGGCAGAAGGACTCCCTGGAACCTAGCCAGCAAATCCGCGCACGAGCAAGCCGGGGCCTCTGGCAGGAAGGCAACAGCTCTCACGATAAGAAAGCCGAGCAGTAGCGAGACATCCTGCAGAGTACGGTCCATCTCCCCAAATGGGAAGTGAAAAGTGTGTGCCTTTGGTTGCGACCGGTCCACCAAAGCTGTCAGTAGGGAGCGATTGAACGAGAAGTGTTAGGACCGCTCCACGTCATCATCCCCGCCTGCAGCTGGTGCCGGACTATCCTTGTATGTGGCCTACACCATCTAGGCGAGAGGTAGTAGTCCAGCATCACTTAGCCTGTGAAGAAAAAAAAAGGTCAGTACGCAACCTACGTAAAGCGAGAAGACAATGTCACCGGAGTGCAAACCTAGCTATCCAGCATGGATCTAGCCTCTAGGCCACTCGAGGTGTGCGCGTGCATACCACCCCTCAGTTGCCTCCTCCGCTCTCCTAGGAGGCGGAACACAACGCGACGCATGATGCAGATGGTCTATGTCTCGTCCAGCAAGTCATAAGGCCAGTCTGATCTGTGAAGTTCACAAGCCATACCTGCGAAATGACTTCAAGTTAGCATTTACGTGGAACAGAAAACATCGAATGTAAAGCAACAGTAAATATAACCTGTAAATAAACAAACGAAACAATACTAGGCTGGTAGGACAATACTTACAATAGTACTGAAAAGGGGGAAATACCATAACAGTTGTATAAACGGTTGTGCAAACGGTACATGCAACGTATGGTACAATTACTATAGCACTACGTACATCAAATGTCCTAACTAACAAAGTACAGATTACAATGTACAATGATTTGTAATCTTGAAGCCACTTTGCATACTCCAACAATTGGTAGCGAAAACCATGTCGGTGTGCCTACTCATCAGCAAGTGCCTTGCATTGTCTAGCTGTGTGGCCCTCCTGACCACAACACCTATAGTGTCTACTCGGTGCTCCGACATGCACTTCGTCTATATCATTGGTAATACGATGGCTCTACCACCGACCCTTCTCATCCTTCAGTATGTCAACATCCAGAATCTAGGTCCTCCCTGCAATATCCATGGTGGTGAAGTTGCCCACAACCCTGAACCCCCTAAGCTCGTCACACAACGTCTGCATCACCCTCTCCTTGAAGAAGTACTCAGACATGAAGTTCGAAGGAACCATGCCTAAAGTCTCGCATGCGACGAGGGCATGAGAGCATGCTTGAGTAATAGCTTAGGCTTGTTGTAGGAGCAGCTAGGTTTGTTTACATGATCTCCAAGGCATACCTCGTGGGTGACAAGAGAACAAGCCGTCCCAAATCTGGCTCTATCCTAGAGGAGTATGTCAAAACAATACTCCCTATTGCCCATCATGTGCACCGTGCGCAATTGACCATTCTCTATCTTCGTCTCCATATATGCCGTAATCTTTAAGCAGTACGATGTTTGTAGATTGGCAACATGAAGAGCAGTACTTGCATGCCTTTCCCTGAAATAGCCGATTGTTCTATGCATAACACCTTCCACGATGATGACGAGGGGATGAGAATGAAGGCTCCTGAGAGCCCAATTGTACACCTCGGCAAGGTTAGTCATTATTATGACGTACCTCATGCTATTCGTGCCGTGCAGCAGGGACCACTTCTCCAATGGCTCGGACTTGATTCATTGTGAGAAACACTTGATGTTCTGCAACTCCTCCTCAGAGCAACTACATCAGGTTCAGCCAGTGTTGTGAGGCATTCAGGTTGTGCTGCCCCAAGCATGGCTGGTCCCTTATTCCTCTCGTCGATATGCTTCCTACTGTGCTCGTCCAATAGCACCCATAAAGCATCAAATTTTCATTTCTGGTTCTGCATAACCAGCCTCTTGAATAGCTTCATCAACAGTTGCTTCGGGAACAACTTGAAGAATTTCACCCTTAGGTGCCGAATGCACCATCTGTTCCTCATATCCAGCCAAGGGAAGGACTCCTCGGGGTCTTCTTGGAGTTTTCTTATAGCCTTCAACATCTTGGCACGACGCTCATGGATTATGCACACACCAGGATAAGCACCGACAACTCCAACCCTCACATATAAAAGAAACCATAACTAGCTGTCGTAATTCTCACTTTCCATGAATGCGATGGCTAGGAGCAGAATTTGATTGTTGCCATCAACCCCAATGACCGTAAGAATCAAGCCCTTGTATTTGCCAGTCAAAAATGTTTCATCAACTAAGATCATGGGAAGCAGATGCCTGAATGTCTCGATGCACGCACCGAAGGCTAAGAAGGCCCTCTACAACACCGCAAAATTTAGCAGTCTTGTAGATGGCTTGTCCTTCACAATAGTGTATGTGTCCAGGTTTCTATCCTCTAGCACCTAAAGCATATGAGGAAGGTTATCATACACCATCTCAAAAGGCCCGAACCATTTTTTTCAAAGCCTTCTGCTTCGCACATAATGCCTTCACGTAGCTAATATTGTACTTGAATTCTTCTCAATAGCCACCATGATATGCGTGGCCTCCATGTCCTTCTTCTCTACTATCTCTCGATATATCAAATTGGCTATAAAGGTGGACGTTAGGTTATGATGCCTTGGTAAAACATTGTTGAGAATGCAAGAGTGTGGCTTCACCTTCGAGACAATCCAGCGAATCTCATACTTTGGTCTACGTGTGTGTACCCTACAAGGATAACTGGCCTGATCATACTTCACGGTGTATTGCTCCTGGCTAGATTTCATGACCCAAAAAGTTTGCTACATGGACAGAGCTCACAGCTTGATGGCATCCTGCAAAAATGCCTTATCAGCAAACACTACGTGCAACCGAACCTCTGTGCCATGATACTCCCATGGTAATTCATGCTTATCATGCGCAGCAACACCCTCAGCATCAAACATGTTCTACAGATGGGAGCTTTGTCCTCATCGAAACTATCCTCGTTGTCCTCCTGTAACATGCTGGTCTCCCGAGCTGCTCTCACCACCCGGATGATATCCGTCCGCATGACCTTGCACAGCTTCTATTGGTCATGGTTGCATAAGCAGCACTTACTCATATTCATGGCGTCAGTAGCCTTCCACAAAGCAATACCACGCAATAGTGCGCATCAATGTTCTCAACTCTCATCTAATGCACATGGGAGACTGACTCCAAAACCCTTTTATGATGACCTACACACCTTAGGGTCTAAGAAGAAGCTGTGGATGAGCTAGTACATCATATCTATGATTCGAGCATTCTCGCCGTCTGGGTGTATCAGAGTGGCTTGCTCAAAACTGTTCAAGTCAACACCGTTCGGACCTTCACAGACGGTGTTGACACCATAATGCACTTTTAATGTAGTGGGTATCAGCATTGCAATGTCTGCCTACAAATAATTTGAATGTTGTAACTTGTCAAATCGCATCGCACAATATGGACCTATTGTTGTACTCTCATTTACATTTCTAAGACCGTTTGTCTATCATGAACTACTATACTACCCTCATAGCGTAATCCCTCCTCATTCGCACCGACACCGCTCCCTTTCCTCCGCCCCAATATGCATCAACTCTCTATCTTCTCCTACGCACACCGACAACGCTCCTCTCTCGCTGTTCGAGCTCTCTCCTACTATAAATTATTCCCTAATTGGTTTCGATATTTTACATGACATACTGATTTAAATGCCAATATACCAGTTCTAACACTACGTGTGCATTTTTAATGTACTAACGACATTAAATTCATTCATAATTAATTATAAATGTTATCTAATAATGTCTTGCACAAAGCAAACTATTTACTACATATATAAATATTTACTAAATTTTCTGCAACTATAATTTTCTGTGGATGCTAATTTTGTATATAATATTGACTAAATTTTCTAGAACTATGAATTTCTACATATGCTAATTTTCTATAACTATAATTTCCTACGGATACACATTCTCTACAACTGAAATTTTCTAAGGATGCTAATTTTCTATAACTATATTGACTATATTTTCTATGACTATTTAGTTCAAACCAAATTTTCTACAGATCCTAATTTTATACTAAGCAAACTCTTTACTTCATACAAAAATATTACCTAAAACATATAAAATATTTTACCTCGCAGAAGTAGCAGATCCTCTCCTTTCCTTCTTCCTTCTTTCTTTCCCCTTCTTTCCTCTCTTTCCGTTTGGCATCGATTGTTCAAATGAGCAACGGCTGAGGGCTTGGCCGTTCAACGGATTATATATAGGGCGTAGTCGCCCAACGGTTGAGCGATTGGACCTCTAGTCACCTAATGGTTGGTGCGTAGTCGCCCAATCGGTCTACCGACTACATGCGTGTCGCACTACCATTGGGCAACAGGGTCCAGTCGCACAACGGTTGGTGTATGTGGTGTGCCAAGCGGAAGCATAGAAAAGACAAGGATCTTTAGAGCTTTTGGATTGGTTTTTGCTGTGATTTGAGGATGTTAGGATGTGCGGGAAATCATCCCTAGCCACCTTGGCTTGATTCCTCCCACGTGCTCTTCTCAGTCACCATTTTACATATTTGCCCGGTTTTGGTTCCTCTTGTGCTCAAGTGAGAAAAGATAGCAACTTTGACAAGCAAGAAACTCTTGTTGGTTCATGAGGTCCTAAATTACTTGCTTTTCTAGTTTCAAGTCATTTGAAGCCTCAGTTTGCAAGTTGTGCAAGTTCTTGACTGGTTGTGGTGTGTTGTTTTTCTGCTTGTGTCAATTCGGAAGATTCAGGTTGAAGTCAGACCATCTTATTGGGTGCAGTTAGACATTCCAAATTGAAATTGGACCATCCTACTGGGTATTTCGATACTTCATTGATTGTTTTGCTTTCTTTTTGAGGTCTTTCCACCATGTGTGTATACGCTCTAATCTTGTCTATTGGAGTGGAAGAACATTGAATTCACTGAAGGGAAAGTTTAAAAAGAACTAGTATTTAGCCGGTAATTCCAAAAATTGACTGGTTTTCGGCTTGTATTGAAAACCCTGGTATATACTAACGGTTGATAGTTTTTTGAACTGGTAAATGAATAGTTAAGTAAGGGATGAATGTTTTAGTGCAGATGGAGACCAGTTTTTGCGATGTCGAGAATGAGCAGAAGTTTGATTGTTTGTGTGCTTGGGGTGGCAGGATTGGGTTGTTTGTGGGCTGCAATATTGTGTCCATGGATCTCTACTCGCATAGCCGATGTTTTTGTTTCATAGTGTAGGAGTGTACATGAATACATAACTGCTACGACGTTAGGCACCTGGGCAGACGCGTTACTTGGGCAATCTAGAGAGACGCGAGTGCATGATTGGGATAACCACGTGCTATATTACTCCTAACGTAATACTAAGGATTGGATCGAAAGGTTCCAAATAAACAACAACAACAACCAAATCTTTTGTCGCAAACAAGTTGGGGTAGGCTAGGAATGAAACCTCCTCAAGATCAAAGAAATGAGAGCTTTAAATACCTATAATGCTAAAACCCTAAGCCGTACAACCTGCTAACTAAGTCGAGAACCTAGAACACTGCCTCTAAACCTTTTTTTATGGTTCTGGTACATTAATCGCTAACTTTTATGTGCTCCTATTCAAAGCTAATTCTTTAGATATATTCCAATCCCTCAAGTCTCTTTTAACTGCTTCCTCCCACGTCAGTTTTGGTTGACCTTTGCCTCTTCTTACATTTTCAGTGCGTCTTAAAATTTCACTACATACCGGTGCCTCAGGAGGCCTCCGTTGGCGGTGTCCAAATCATCTCAAGCGATGTTGAAGCAATTTCTCTTCAATTGGTGCTAACCCAACCCTATCACGTATATCATTATTGCGGATGCGATCCCGCCTTGTATGACTACAGATCCACCACAGCATTCTCATCTCCGCTACACTCATCTTCTGTATATGTTATCTTTTAGTCGCCCAATATTCTGCTTCATATAGCATCGCAGGTCTGATCGCTGTCTTATAGAACTTGCCCTTTAACTTCTAAGGGAATTTTTTTCACACAGGACACCAGATGCTTGGCGCCATTTCACCCACCCCGCTCTTATCCTATGGCTCACATCTTCATCAATCTCACCGTCCAACTGTAGCATTGATCCCAAATAATGAAACGTGTCCTTTCTAGGGATTACTTGTCCGTTCCTAATCAGTGAAGATTATATATCACATGGTTGTTGATTACTTGATGATGTGGCCTCACCAGATGACTTCTTTTTGTAGTCAATAATATAGGGGAAAGAATTGGAAGTGTTCAAGAAAATTAGAGTAAATAAAAACTGGAAGGTAAGTTAGTGTTAACACACATACCATGGGAAAGATTGACTCCACTCTCACCAGATGCTGCCTCTCCTCATAGGTTGCTTTGTTTGCTTCAACTTTGGACAGCCATGTATGTTCATGTTCTCTATTTTTGCAATTGCAATTGCTCCACCAATTGACACAAGGTCTGGGCAATTCCGAAGACACAATTCCTGGAGTGATGCAAGATTGCTTGTCCACAGGTGGCGTGGAATGGATACATGAAATCATCTTCAGTGAAACAAGGGAGGTGAGGCTCTCCAAGCAGCTAGGAAAGCAGGCAGAGATATCCCTGCTCTCCAACACCCCCAATTCCAACTATAGGCAAAACAGTAATACTTGCTATTCTTGCTTCTTTATTATTATTATTATTATTATTATTATTATTATTATTATTATTATTATTATCAAGTGTAGTGCTACGTTGGTTGCTTGTTGATGCAGTGACTGCGTTACTTGCTCGTTTGCGTTTGAGATGGCCCTACTACTATTTGCTGGTACACCTAGCAATTCCATCACCTCCAATTCCTTCTCACGGCCATGTATCTTTGTCTCTGGGGAAAGAAGTGGTCTCTAGCCTGATCGATTTGTCAAACCGTGGTGTTGCTTCACGCAAGCCCATCTTCTCAAGCTAAGTAGAAAGATAATTTATCCTTTTTTTTGTATATCATTGAGTTTGTTAAAACTGCCCTGAATGACACTTTCAAAGAAGTCAATAAAAGGAGACTGATTTGCATTGCCTTCCATTGTCACGTTCTGTTCGTACCATCTGTGTTAGTGATATGCCCTAGAGATAATCATGGAGATGATTGTATCACTTCTATATATGTTTATGATCTTTTGAATAATATGTTATTTTGTCCTTTGAATAAATGTCTTTCATATTGATCCACAAGTATATAACTTGTTCGTGGAATTATTTATTTATATTATGATGTTATTCTAAATTATCCATGATCTTATATCATTATATGGGACAATTATGATTTACAGATCAACACATGTATTGATTGATAATCATGTTTCACGGATCATAGATATAAAATATCAAATCAATAATGTGAACTGACGACATAGTCTTCATCATGCATTTTTACAATTTGATGAGTTTTTACAGAAGTTTGGAAATAAAAACTAATTATGAAATAGAGAGTTTGATGAGTTTGGTATATGTATGGAGAGAAATTTAATAATCATGGAGGTAAATTATGAAAACTCCATGTGTACGCACGGTAACTAATTTGCAATGACAGTAATACTTCAAACTCAACATAAATTTGTAGTTACGATGTGACTTGCATGGTGTATAGGGTATGATTAAGTGCATATATTTGGCTTGCTACTCCTATGGTAAAACGGTAACATGTACAAACCATCAATCCGAACTACAAGTGAGATACATGTACACTTTTGGAATCAATACTTGGCGATGTTAATGTAAGGTGTTCAATCAGATTCAATGCCGCGAAAAGACCTATTAATAAGTCCCTACCCATAATTAGACATAAAATAAAGGAGATTCCTGTCGCATGCAAATCCGTAAAATTAGGAATAAAACGTGTTGATATGTTTTACAAGTCCAATAAAAATAGTTCATATGTTCTACACATCTGGAGGGTCACGCCAAACTACTATTCTAAAATTAAACTTGCTACTGCAACTAACTACAAGGAATAATAAATTGATCAACATAATAGCTACTATAATAAATTAACCTAAAAAACGACATATCTACAAAAGTACGGATCTAGTCATTTTATTTGCTAACCTATCATAAGTTCAAAAAGAAATCTATAACGAAAGGTGAAACTAACCTCTAGGACGCAAAGATCCACTTTCCTCTTCTCTCCTCTCTACACTTCACCTCTTCTCTCTTCTCTCCTCCCATCCTTCCCTCTATCTTTTCTCCAAATAAAACTGAATTTCAGGCTGAATTTTCGAGCATTTACAGGCTAGGCGCCTGTTGCCATTTGAAATGGTGACTTTGTCGTCTGATATCATTTGAAATGTTGACAACGCCTTTAAGACTAACCAAACAGCGACACGTGCCTTGCCTTGTCACTATGGCCGTTTGGCGAGAGGGCCTTTATAGCCGTTTGGAATGGCGACAGAGCCCTATCACGATTTATAATGGTTGATTTCTACAATTTTTTTCAGACTGATATCCATTTATGAAATATTAATAAAATAATGTATTATTTAAAAGAATTGTTCACTGGTGCGTATACGTGCACATACCAACTACCACCATGTGGCACACGGATTGCGTGATCTCTTTAACGCCACATGGACTGGAGATTTCTTTAATCGGCGGGCGGCCTCAGAAATTGATTTACTGCCTCTTTTTCATTGACACAACACAAGAGCACGTCGCTGATGCTGGAATAAATGATGCTGACAAACCATAGCTTCAGAACCAAAAATATGATGGATTTTATCGGGCCGTCATTGTTGCTCAACCAAAACATTCAACCCTGTTGCCTGAGTTCGATATACGGGAGTTAATTTATGCATGCAGTATTCTTAACATAAGCTAAAACAAGTACCATCAACATTGGTGCTCATAGATGGAGATTACGGGTTGTTTTACATTGCAGAGGTTATTACTACTTTTGTTTACAGTCTTCAGTTATACCCTGAACATGGCATGGTAGATTCATTTTCATTGTGAACAGATGTTGCCCGTTCTTCTAAGAAACTTTTTTGTCTTTTTTTGGGCATATTTCACAACCCTATTGTATCTGTGTTATGGGTAATCTGGATCGCATTCTATTCAATTGATGGTTTTTGCCTCCTTTGAGCAAATGCTTATACGAACGAATCAAATACCGATAAGACGCTTCGAAAAGACGAAGAAACCATCCCACTAGTTTGTTTGGAAGAAGTAATAAGCTAAAAAGATTGTTCTGTCAATTGTTCTGGACAAGCTTGCTATCTGTTTGCTTTGCAGACAAAGAAAACCGAGGAGAAGCCCCAGGCTAACTTAGTGATCCAGTCAGAGCTCTTTCGGTGTAGTGGGTGGTTAACTAGCACATTTGTATTCTCATAAACGTACCATCTTGTCACGGAAAAAAAATTGCTGATTCATACAACTCATTGACTATTCCAGGTTCAGGGGAAGTTCTATTTTCAGAACATGGTTCAGGAGACGTTGGAGAACTTTATAGTAAAATTTGTCTGTTGCGAACAAATTTATTCAGAATAAGCTTACTTCGCACTCCTATCTTGTAGCAGAGTTCAGTGCTCCTCCTTTCATCAACTTGCGCTGTCGTCCATTTCTCGACCTGCTGCTATTGATGTCAGCCTCTGTTGGCAGAGTTTTGATCGGACAAGCAGGGGCGAATCCACCATAGGTGCTTGTGGGTGCTCAAGCACCCCCTCCTCCCACCGTAGGTTGAAGAAGACCTGGCTGGTCCGGAGGTTGACGAAGAGCCGAAGTCGAAGGTTGAAGAAAGTACGAGGCCCAATCAATCTGTCAATGTCTTAAGGCCCAACGCCCTAGCCAGCCCAAATCAATGGCGAATCCTGGCCCAAAATCCTAATTACAATCAGAGATTTAGACTTCAGAGATTAGAGAACATGAGGAAGATGAACAACAAAACGCCTGAACAGTAGATAAGGTCACGGGACATGGAGAGGCCGAGTCGGAGAGAGATTCACTGTCACCGTCGAGTCTGCAGCCCGACGCAGTGGAGGGGGAGGTGGTCGGTGACTCGGCCCGGAGGGGGAGGCCCGAGGCAGTCGGCGGCCCGACATGTCCCATGAATACATCTCCAAGCAGCTGGGAAAGCGGGCAGAGATATGCCGCAGTCATCTAAGTAGAGCCTTTCGAAGAGACGATGGTAACACAAATCCACTTCGCCAATCGAGATTTGGACAATAATCAATCTCCAAATCCTTTAGAAAAGGAAAACTCCCAAACCTTTCACCGGGCAGGGACTGTAACTCTTGATAATAGCCAACACGGATTTTCTCAACAGCAGGTATATATTCAAGTGCTAGGAGGTCATCAAGGGTTGACAATTTATCACATCTAACAATGCTTAGCTCGGTCAGGGATGAGAATGTTTTAGTGAAGACCGATTCAGATTCTCCAATAAATGTAAGAGATCCACAACTTTCAATCTTTAACTCCTGCAGAGCTGAAAGTGTCCACATTTGCAGTTGGATGGACGTCAGACGGGGAGATGATAGATAAAAGGAGGTGAGGGAGGAGCAGTCAATATTGTCCAAGAGATTTGTTGGTGGCTGATACACATCAGTACTACCATTCACCTCCCACACAAGGAGCCTCTTGAGGGACGGTGACAACAAACTTCGTGAACTGATATTTGGACAACCAATCACCTCCAGCTCTTCAAGGCAATCCAAATCTCTGGAGATTTTGAGGTACCGAAGATGCTTCAAGTGGCCAATACTATCCGGTAACTCATTTGTAGAGGTACAAAGAAATACACGCATGCGCCGGAATTCACTACACCAACAGTGCATTACAGAAGCTAAAGTTGTATCCCTTAAAGGCTGGATGCAAAATAGGGTGCGTATCTTCGTGTGCTTGGATAGGCTCAGCAAGTTGGAACGATCAGCTTTTGTGCTAGAGAGTATTGACAGATGACGAACATTCTGAGGAACTTTTTGAAAGTCACTCGTCTCTTTTAAGATGAAGCAATCATGCCTTGAAACTAGTTGCGCCATGTCATGCAGCAAGTCATGGATTACGTATGTACCACGAATTTCTTGAAAGAAGGACAGATTTACAAGTTCTTCAAAGTACTGACAACCAATACGTTGAATTGGAATGTCACCTTGAGCTTTCACAAAGCCTTCTGCTACCCAAATTTCAGATAAATTGTCCTTTTCAAATTTGTGATCTTTAGGGTATACAGCGCAGAATGAAAAGCATCTCTTCAAATGGAATGGTAAATATATATAGCTCAAACGAAGGGCCGGCAAAATGTCAGTTTCCTTTTGTGGTAGGTCCCACAATTCACTTTTTAGAACATCATTCCAATGTGTAGTGTCAAGTTTCTTTTGTAATAGCCGTCCAAGAGTTTTGGCAGCCAAAGGAGAACCTTTCAACTTTGGAAGTATGCTTCTACCAATGCTCTCAACTCTGGGTTAATGTTTGAGCAATCAGATCCAAACACACAAAGTTTGAAGAAATCCCAAAGACATCCTCCTTCAAACCCTCTAATCGAATGGGCTCCATTGTTCGCACTCCATCAGCAATCTTTGGAGATCTGGTGGTCAACAACATCACACTTCCTCAAGTCCATCCATGAAAGGTGCACAAAATCTCTTCCAGCACTGCATACCTTCTTTCAAGGAATCGTCCCACATGTCGTCAAGGATAAGCAAGAACCTTTTATTTTTCACGTTCTTAGCAAGATCACGCTGAAGAGAATCCAAATGATCAGTTGTAGCCTTTTTGCCACAAGTAGATTGTATGGCCTCCTGTGTTAACCTCTTCACGTCGAAATCATCTGAGACACAAACCCAAATTATCGGTTCGAAGTGAGACGTCACTTGTGGATGATTGCAGATATGTTGGGCCAAAGTGGTCTTCCCAACACCCCCAATTCCAACCATTGGCAAAACAGGAACACCTGATATTCGGTAACTAACTTGGTTGCTTGTTGATGCATTGACTGAACTACTTGCTCGCTTGCGCTTGGAATGAGCCCTACTACTAGTTGTGGGTACACCAAGCAACCCCATCACCTGCTTTAGTTCCTTGTCACGACCAAATATTTTTGCCTCATTTGGGAAAGAACTGGTCTCTGGCCTGACTAATTTGTCAAACCGTGGTGTCACTTCATGCAAGCCCTCCTCCTTCAGCAAATTAGAAAGATTTTTCAGCCTTTCTTGGATATCTTTCACTTTGTTGAAGCTGCCTTGAATGACATTGTCAAAGAATTCAATAAAAGGTGATTGGCTCGCATTACCCTCCACTTTCATCTTCTGCTCGTACCATCTGAATTCATCGAGAAGGTCATCAGCATCATAAACTGCATCCTGGAGCTTTGGAAGGAGCTCGGCCACATAGTTTTCATGGCTCTTCCACTCTGCCCGATCAATGAGGTCGTACATTGCTGGTAGAGTATCCCTGAGGCATTGGAGATCACTCTGCAACTGCAATATATCTTGAAGTTTTTGATCCTGTGCTCCGTTCCATCTCGAGCGCAGGGATGAGATGGCAGATCTAACCCATTGAAACAAATTAACACACTCATTGATGCCACTAACAACCCCAATGGTCTTCGATATGCTCATCGTGACTGGACTCTGAATATTTCTTTTCGTCCTGTGGGCAAATAGTGTACGGATTTAGCATTACAGAAGTATATTTTGTGTTCAGATAATACTAACAAATATACAACAAGACAGTTGCTGCTGCTTCTACTTTTAGTTTCTCTACAAACTATTCCAAAAGAACAACATTTATCCTTGAAGCTTATTTTCCATGGGTATTTTGTGATGGATTTGGGAGAGCGGACACCATTACGAGGAAAGTCTGAATGTGTGCTTTTAACTATAAAATAGCGATTTAAATTTAATAGAGGTTTGTATTAATATGAGGAAAGCAAAATAACGTTTCAACTAAAAAACTCCAAAAAGCTCTTTAAATATCCAACATATTTCTGATTCTTCTCTCTGTTGGTTAACTAATGCTGTACAGTCCAAGTAACAAATTAGCTTGAAACCACTGTTTATCTAAATTCTGGACATGTCATAACAAAATAAAAAAACTATTCTTAGTTTATTTTATGCCACTTTCACATAATCATTTAATCAGATCCCTAAAAATGTATGATTTTGTTTAAAAAAGAAAAAAATAAAAACTATGTAATTTATTATAAAAACTTTTAGAATAAATGCACTGGTTACAAAATTTTAGAGACAATTGCACAAGCTTTATCAAAGAACTTTCCGGAAGTCATTTTATTAATTGATATTTCAATGTTTAAAGTCTATGAACTTAATCTAATGAGTCATTTGAGTATGTACATGATGGCATTCGGTAACATGACACGCAAGCTACAACAGAACATCATTTAATATTTTCATGTGCTTTACTTTATTTTTAATCACAAAATGCATGGTAATGAAATTCTAACAATTAGGAGGAAGTGTTGGGCAAGGAATATTGTCTTGGCCTACAAATTGAGTACCCTTATGGTCGATAGATCACTAGATGTGAGCAAAAAGTTAATAAACTTGTGTAATGTGTTGTACAAGCTCATTTCGTAGGTACTCCCTCCCTTCCATTATATTTATCCAAACTACCATGCAAAGATCAAGGAAGCACAAAATCTAAGAAAAAAATAATGAGAAATCACCGTACATAAGCTTTTTAAATAACATACGACAACAAATTAACCTCTTTAAAGAAAGTGGAAATATTACAATAAAGTAAAGGTAGAAAATGGAATATTGCAATAACTACACTCTGCTTTCCTCAGTGGACGCCAAACAACACATCTCAAGAAAATGGATAAATATTATGAGCCAGAGGGAGTACATGCAAACCAGCTCAAGCTTATTTTGCCTAATATTGCTTTGTGAAGCCAAAGTGCTTTTGTCATGGGTGTAGGGTCAGATTATCACAGGCAGTGTCCCTTTAGTATATGATCTCATGCATTTCATGCAAAACAAAAGAGCTGATGTGGAGCGGCTAACAACTATCAAGCTTGACATGAGCAAGGCCCATGGTTGGGTAGAGTGGAACTTATTGCATGCTATGATGACAAGGATGGGTTTCTTAGTAGATGGGTTGACCTGATAATGAGATGTCTCACAGATTGTGTCGTATTGAGTCAAGGTTAATATAGATTTAAAAGAAGTAATTCGAACGGAGTGAGGTCTATGAGCATTGGGATCCACTATCACCATACTTGTTCATTGTATGTGCGGAGGGATTTTCAGCCTTACTGAAATAGCGAAGCTACCAGGGCAACTGAGGGTACTAGGGCCATTTCCAATGCGAGATATGCTTAGCAGGTGGTTAGAAGTGAGAGTACGTCACCTCCCTGAGTCCATACGTGAAGTGCATAGTGTGTTCCATGTTTCTATGTAGAGAAAGTACCTAAGGGACTCAGAGCAAGAGATTGTGCTAGAACTCTTAACTTTGAGTCTTGTCTAGTGCAGATTCTGGAGGAATCGGTGAGAATGTTGAAGCACAAAATGTTGAAGTATGTCAAAATGCTTTAGTCGCATTAATCCGAGTGAGAAGTGACTTGGGAATTAGTGCCTGGCAAGTGCGAAAGGTAGCCAGAGTTGTTCTCAAAGGGGATGTGTTAGAGTTGTTTTCCGTTCAGTTTGTTTTTATTTTGTTTTCCATGTTGAATGTCAAGCATTAGAATTCAGGGTTGAATTTTATTAAGGGGGTAGAATTAATGTAATACCCAAGAA
Source organism: Melocanna baccifera (assembly GCA_036346265.1). Taxonomy (NCBI): domain Eukaryota; kingdom Viridiplantae; phylum Streptophyta; class Magnoliopsida; order Poales; family Poaceae; genus Melocanna; species Melocanna baccifera. The sequence goes on along the minus strand of CM070680.1, from coordinate 9,933,905 downwards.
AGAAGAGAGGGGCGGCTCAGCTGCTTTGTCAAGCAAGAGGGTTGAATGCTCAAGCCAGCCTGGCCCACACCAACCCCACATAAGGGATGAGCAGGGAGCAGCTAATTTATATCCATCCCACACCCTCATCCCCATCCCCGTGTGCATGTCGTCATTGCTCTCAAGAGCTATGCCACTGCTGTGGTCTACCTCATTGCCATACCACCATCACTCCTTCCTATCGGTGACACCGCCCCTTCCCATCGGCTTTGCTGCCATTACCCCGTGTCGGACGCTCTTTGTTTCCTCGGGAAGCTGCACGAGACTACCACCTAGCTTCCTCCCAAGTGTGTCACGTTGACACTACCTGTGATCGCCACTATGTTGGTCCATCCTCTAGCCACCTGATCCATTGGCCCTACCGTCACCGCTTTTTTTCCCTGGCAACACTACCGCTGCGCTGCCACACCCACTCCTTTCCTGTATCGACGGCCATCATCCCTGTGACTAGTGGGGAAGGTAGGAAGGAGGGCAAGGCCCGACTGAGGAGGAGGAAGGAGGGAGGGAGGAAGAGAAAGGCTTGGCCGAGGGAAGGGAGAAGGAAGATGAGAGGAGGAGGCCAAACCGATGCCAAATCCATCAGATCAGTGGCCAAGAAGAAGAAGAAGAAGAAGGTACCATGATCTAGCTGTTTGTCACTAGGGTAACACCTCGAATCCTTTTCCCATGCTGATTTATCAATTTGTGTAGGTTTATTAATTTGTGTATGGATTAGAGTGAGGATTAGCAAGATAGATGCTTTTGGAATGGCTAGAACATGATTAGTAGATGGATTCCATGTGCAGTGCATTCCATAGAGATTTTGGGCATGTTAGGATATTATGAGAATTTGATCTACAAGGAAAAGGTAGCTAATTTTATTAATCTTCTGTAGGTTGCTTAAACACCTAATTTGGTAGGGTAGATTGAAAGTTATGGTCATTTAATAACTAGGACAAGGGGAAGTGTCTAGTGAAAGGAGGTTGTATGTGCCAGGTTTGAGTGTAGAAGCGATGTCGTTCTTTTTTATGGGTATATACTATTTTAGTTATGTATTGAGATGGCTTATGAGTTATTCAGGTGGAGGCTCAGGATCGATGTCATCCATGCATCGTCCATAAGGTTAAACAGACAAGTGTATAGTAAAACAATAAATTGGGTTGATAGGTGTTTACTAGTTAAACTTGATGCAATATTTATCATGCTTTATTGCTATATTTAGTCATGTTTCCATGATAATTAAATGATGATGATGATGGTTAAGTGATGAAGAAAGAGTATGGTAAAGAATGATGAAACTCATGCATTGTATTAATTGTATATTTATGGCATAAAAGAGTCCCACTTTGGTGGACATGAAAGATCTACTCTGGTATGCATCTCCACAGGATGGAGAGAGGTATATCCACATGGAGATAATGATAGGGTGGTACATCGATAGGTTTTCACTTAGCTACATCGGTATAAACTAAAGAAAAGAGTAGAGATGTGCATGTGTATTTGCATTATATTAATGATAATGAAAAGCTTATGTAGACTGAAATGTTAATGAGTATGAAAGAGCTAGTGGATAATGATTAGTTAATGAAATGCGGTCTAAGATGGTATCATGTGTATGTTAATGTTTACTATTTTGCTATGTACTTGCAAAGTTTTGAACTCACGCTTGCTTTGTTGTTTTTAGGTGACCGTTGAGACGTCATGCATCGAAAATAAGAGTAGCATACGTAACATCCTAATTGTGAGTTATTTGAAGCTTTAAAAATTAAAACTCACCATTTAGATTTTTCTTGTATTAATTAAAGTTTAAAATAACTTTTTATTAATTGAAAGGATTTAATATGACTAAAATAAATATTAACATTTGCTAGAAGTATTTTATTTGGGTTCCTCGTGCTTCAAGAAATTTTTGGGAATTTTCTTGAATTTATTTGCTATTTTCTAGAACTCAAATGGTTTTAATTGAATTTGTAAAATGGAAAATCCTTTAAAATACCTAAACCCAAATGGGCCTAGCCCACCATTGTGCATCTGGCCCAACCCAACCGGCCGCCCTGCCCAGCCCCACCGGATGTCCGCCACACATTGCACATCCATGCACCCAAGCACTATTCATTCATGCTATCCTTCGCCTACGGTCCGATCCTCAGCTCTCCATGTGTCATCAATCCGCCAGCCTTGGCACTGTGCATCGTCTTCGATGCGAACACGTTGTCCGCATCCAATCCACCTCGGCGTTCATGCTCCAGTCGGACTCCTCCACCATCGTCTCCGAGTAGGACATCTCGGTGTCCACGCTATAAAGCCCGCCCCTTCCTCACATTTTGATCCATCTCGAGTCGCTCGCTCGTGCACCATTGCCTTTACCACTATCGCCGTCTTCGTCATCGACTCCAGTGCCATTCGTCTACACCGCCATTCCCAAACCTCGCCGTTGAGCTTGCTGAGCGTCGCCGTCCACTCCGCCGTCTCCGCCTCTCGCCGGTGAGCGCCTCCACTTCGCTTCGCTTCACCCCATCCGAACATCGCTTCACCTTCGGACTGTCTGAATGATTCAACCCACATCTGACTACTGAGATTCAGCCACGTGGCTTGTCCGCCACCATTGGATCGCCAGGCGTCCCTTTGGACCGTCTGAATGTAACTGCCAGCGAGCCACATCAGCTACAACGTATGCCAAAAGTCTATGTGTCACCACATGTCGTGCCACGTGGGTGCCACATCAGCCACCCGAGTCGTTCCTATGCCACATCATCTGCTACGTGTCTTGCCACGTTAGCCCTAGTTGTCCAATTAGCAGCTACATCATCCAAGCCATTCGTAGTGTACTATTCTATGAGCTGAGTTTACCATATACTAGCTTTTCCGTGTATCGAGTCCACAACACAATAGAATTTTTGAATTTTCAGCATTTTCCTTTTGAGGTTGAGAGTCCATCTGGGGTACTTTCAAGGTAAATGGGCAAAGATTGAAGCATTATTTGGTTGGAGATCCTATTCCTGTACTTGATGAGAAGGGCGGATGTGGAGATGACTCCAGTCCCGACCTTGGCCCTCCCCCCTCTTTTGAGCCTACGTGATGTTCATAGGGTGGTCAAGCTAAAGACTTAAAACAAGCACTTCTCAGGAGGCGACCTAAGCATTCCATTGTTTTTTTCTCTTGTTTGATCCTGTGTCTATTTATCCTTTTGTTTTATTTTCTTGTAGGTACATGCTAAACCACCATCCATGCATGTCAAGAGGCTTTCAGGATGATGTGTGACTACCTTAATTCACCTTTTGCACCCGGTGAGCTGTTTCTAACCCCTACATTTCTATTCTTGAGTTATTGTTTCATTCAAGCTTGGGGGAAGGCCTTGTTTATGCAGGAATGATTCTTTAGCATGTTTATATCATATTTGTGGGCATATGAGCTATATGGATGTGTAGTTGAGGATATATGATCATTCTTATGCTTCATATTATGCTTATGTGATGATGTATGGACTTTACTATTTGCTCACATGTTATGCTTGATTGTGTATCTTAGCCATGTAAGCCCATGCCTTGGTAAATCTAAAAAGGTCATGCCGAAATTTTCTTAAATTGAGCTATATTGTTACTAGTTCTTTGTATGTCCTAAGTCACTTGGCATCATATTGTAGAGCTTGAGTTTTGTTTGTTATCCTTAATGTGCTTAGAAACCTTGTGATCATTTAGCATTAGATTCATTGCGAGTTACTCATGTGTTTTAAGCATTTACGGATTGAATTGGTTCTAGTCATAGCCTCTTGAATGATTATATCTTAGATTCATGCTTTGGCATACTATGTTATTTTAGATATTGATACTTTACTTGAATAAAAATTTTGTGAAAGAGGTAGTCCTATCTTGAGCCAATAAGTTGGTTGATTTATCTAGGTATCGATGTCTTGAGACACATGTTACTTAGTATTAATGAAAACTAGTTATAGATGCTTAGTCAAAACTGAAAAAGAGAAAGAAAAAGAAAAGAAAAATTGTGATGCAATGTGTGAGTGTGTGAAATAAGCGACTATGTCACATTGGTTCGGAAATGGTTGAATAAGTGGCAATGTTGCCCAAGTGAAGTAAAAGTGTGTGAATAAGCGATAAAATTTGCCCAAGGGTGTGAATAAGTGGCACAAGTGCCCAATGTGTGTTCTAAAATTGCTAAAAATCAACAAAAATTAGGTATCATGGCTCAAGTGTGAACTTTTTCACAAGTATCATGCAACTACTAGTCTCTGTGTCTCAAATAGCAAATGCCTTAGGATGACCCTTTGATATGCTCATTTTTGATGTTATACCTAGTTCCAGTGCCTTATAATTTTGGTTAGATTCATATAATCACTTGAGTGTATTTCGACACTTTTGTGTGTAACTTGATTTGGTCAAATGTTGTAGTTATCACTTGAGATCTTTGCTTGAATGTTTCATTCTTGTTTTGGATGGTTCTCAAAACTCAAGTTAGATATCTCATTTTACATTGTCGTATGCCTTGTGACTTATTACATGCATTTAACTAGTCTTTTACTGCATGATTACTTCTTGTTGTCTAAGCTTGGGGGTATGACATGTGTCATATTTACAGTTTATTATCATATCTTTGCCTTGCTGTGAGTTGCATAAATTGGCCATAATTTCATCAATTCCATATATTTTGCCCTGTTTTTGGACTGTTTACATTGTTCTACAAATTTCTTGTAGGTCGGCGTGGTCAAGGCGCAACAATTTCATTTGGACGTGTATGACTTAGCTGTCACGAAATCAGCAAAATGGGAGGGAGCTAGGGTTGAAAAATCTGCAGATAGAAGAGTACAAAGTGCAAATGTGCCATGTGATTTAGGCCGCGCTCAACTTCTGGTCGCGGGTGATGGGCGTCCGCTTCCGGCATTTTTTTGACTGTTTGAATTTTTTTGTCTTTTTGTGTATTTTTGTGTTTTATTTTTTTCCCGTATTCCTTTGCATTGTCCATGATACGTTAGCGTGCCGTTTTTATTTTTGCATTTTTTTTAAATTTAATTATGCCTAATAAACCAACTCAACTACAGTAAAAAAAATAAGCCAGCTACAGTGAAATTTCAGTTAGAAATCAGAAGTCATCGCTATTCTAAACGCCCCTTAGGGTTTCCCTGCACTAGCCGCAGCAAGGGGGCACCAATTCCATCTCCTATTTAAACCTCACCAGCAGCATTCCCCAAGGAGAGTCGGTCACCACCAGAAAAATTCCCCATCTCCATAGCTTCCTTCTTCTAAGCAGCCGCCACCTACATGCGCTGCCTCCAACTGACTACCGTCGCCGGAGACCGGTCATAGCCGGTGATGAGCTTCACCAATCAACCACCAAGCCATTCCCATGCCATCCAAGCCTTCACTAACCTCCCTTCCCCTCAAATCCACAACACCACTGGCTTCCAAATCCTCCCTGTGCACCAACATAACTGACAGCCTGTTCTGACTTATCTTCCACGGTCGACTGCTGGTTCCTCTACTACTGCTGCTGGATCTGCTTCATCTACACATCAACCGATCTGCTGCCCTGCTGCTACTTCTACAACATCTTCTACTACCTGGATCTGCTACTAACGGCTTGCTTCCACTCCATCAACTCCTACTACTTCTGATCCCCTGCCTGCATCCTCTACAGACCTTCTTCAACTACTGCCCTCTATTTCTTCCCTTGGTTTAATCTTTCCAAACTTTTCCTTATTTCTGCTACTAGTTCTTGTGCTAGTGTTGTGAACAATTTCTGAATATTTGTTATGGACCTTGTGATATGGTTGGATGATTGCATGGATTTTGTAGTGGCAATGCTATGATCTGAAATGTCTGTTTAGATCAATCTGTGAGATTATTAATTTTGTAGTTTGTTGATCGAGTCCTTAGATATCTGTAGCCGTGAATTTGTTTCTATTCATTCCTGTTACATTACGCTTGCTGGTAGCTTTTGCAGATTTATTGGTGTTAATGGTAGCGCTGTTAAATTCTTGTTTTATGCTCATAGAAATATCCTGTGTTAGCTGCTAAAGAAATATGCTAGTCTAGTTTCATTTATGTCTGTTAGTTCTTGTGTTAGAATTAATATTAGTCTTGTTTACTGCAGCAGCTAGTACTTGTTCATAAAGAAATTTAAAGCTAAAAAATATTAATCATGCTATTGCTCGGTAGCATAGTTTGTGGTTAGCTTTATTTCTTACTGTTATCTTCTTGTTCTTAATTGTCTTTTTGCTGGCGGTTAGTATAAGCAGCGAGTAGTAGCAGTAGCTCCAGCTAGTTAGTAGTAGCAAATCGTTTCTAGCACCATCTTCTTCCCTCTCATTTCTTTCTTCCCCTCATCCAGCTCCTTCTTTCCTATCTCGAACTCCTTTCTCGCTTCTTGCTGCCCTCCATCTATCTTCTCTATTTCCTCTCTTTTTTCCAAACTCATTCCTTTGTTTGTTAGGTTGTTGGGTTGAGCGATCGCAAGTTCATTCAGTCCTTGTCTTGTAGTTTGTTTAGGTTCTTTCTGTCCCTTTTTATACTCCCGTTCTTGTGAGTTGGCTTTGGTTAAGTGTCATGTCACTGGTAGTCTAGTCTCTAGTCCCTGTGGAGAACACGATAACTCGCCGCTATTTCGATGGCAATCAGTGCATTTGTGGGTGTCTGTTTTTGCACGACCAGTTATCTTATTCCTTGAATAATATCGTCAATATTTATTAGCAAGTATGTGACTTGATTGTGAAACTCTATATTTGATAATTATTATCAAACGATCCCTAGTCGGAAACATATGAGTACACATGAATAGACTAACATATGTATTGGCTGATGATCATATTTTACGAGACATAGATATGAAGATATCAAACCAATAATATTGACACATGTTAGCGAACTTGTGGTTGGATCGACTCATTATGAGACACTGCGAAAACATTGCATTCTTACATGTCATCTGTTGGTCACATTTACAATGCATATGTTATGTCCTTAGACTTGAATTCGTCGCACGTACTCGAGATGATAATGGCTCACTTAGGGATTGCCAAACGCTACTCTATAACTGGGTGGTTATAAAGGTAGCTTTCGGGTCTTATCACGATACATGCATCGAGGCATGGTCGATCAAGATATGATTTGCCCCTGCATGCAACGGAAGAGATATCTTTAAGCCTCTCGAGTGATTGGGTTCTAGAAATACATAGCCATGCTATTCACGATTAAAGAGTTAACCGTAGTCGGAGAATTCGAGTAACGTGATCGAGAAAGATTGGTCAAGCCAACCAATAAGGATGGCACGTACTCGCCTTGAGCTTGACCGATATCGTGAGGCAAAGAGAAATGCATATAGATTTTTATTGAGATTCATCTGATATGGTCTTTACATATACTTAGAAGTTGGCATATCTTGGTAGGGGCCGCTACCGATTAGTGGACAAGTAGGAGTACTTGGGCCATGTCCAAGTGTATGTGAACCTATAGGGTCGTACGCTTAAAGAGCTAGGATATAATTCAGGTGGTGATCTGAATTCATATGGGCTACGAGTTCCTAATGGACTTCAAGTTCGAGGTCTATCATGGATGCTTATATATGGAGGGGTGGTGGCATAGGGTTTAAAGGATGAATTCAGAATTCCCGAAACCCTATTTGCCATATCTTCCTCACCAAATACCACGCAACGAGCGCTAGCACTCTAGCCCATGGTGTCTCTATCTCGTACGTGTGGATACCTTGGAGGTGTTGATGTAGAGCTTCAGCACCTGGACGAGCCGTAACTTATGATGATCACAAGGAGCCAAAGGGGGAGATGTGCGGCTAGTATGAATACTACTGCACCAAGACACTACATTGACTCTACTTCCACTACGAGTCTGCATGTCTAGTGGTAATCCTGTGATCTATTACTAGCAGAGATCTCTGTGTGTTTAGTGGTAATCTCTTGATCTATTACTAGCGGAGGTTCCTTGTTTACGTGGTAAATTTTTAAAATTGTGCTAGCATAACCTATCTGTAGCGCTACAAAAAAGAGTATAATTACCCGTGCAAATGTGCGGTTGCTTAGCTAGATTCCACGAAGAATACTTGCAAAATATCTATATCTTTAGCGTAGATTAATTATGGAAGAATCCTATGTCCATACATCACTATTTCTCAAATTGATTTTTTTTCAATCAAATATTTCGATTTCCTCTCATATGTTTTGGCTTGAAAGGTTTATTATTGTTTCAAAGAAGATTTATATATCCTGATTGTTTTATAAAAGATATCTAAATCACCTAAATTATATTTTAATACTAAAATAGTCTAACAATCTAGCTAGGCAACTGTGTGGCTCACCTAGTAGTTTAGACTAAAGCATCATCCATTTTCTCCCAGATGGAGTAGCTTAGTGAGTTAAATGTATATGATACTCTCTGAATACGATGTTTTGGATATCAATATGTTCTCGAATATACAACTTTGATCATTTTTTATACGAATATTTTTTATAAAATAATATAAAATTATTATATTATGAAAATATTTTTTATGAATAATCTAATAATACCATTTTCACATGACCAATCTATTTTTTTATATTAGTAGTCGAATCTATACAAATAAAAATAATGGGTGAGATTTAAGGCTCCTCATTCATTTTAATGGTAAGAAAATTCCACAATATTTCTAAAAAGAAAAAAATCTAAAAATTCTCATATTAATCGGAAAAAAGAGAAGCATCTTCATCACTTACTTCGGTGAGACCAGATTATGATGGTGTAGATTAATCATATATGTATATTAGAGTTATATAGCTAATACAATTATATTTTAATTATGAATAGTAGAGTTGTATATCAAAAATAATTGTATCATAATATCTAGCCGCACAATTGCCCGAGTAAATATGCTAGTTTGAAGAAATTTGACTACACGCGTTCTAAAACATGTGTATTTCTGATGGGCCGTTGGGAGTAAGAGGACAAGATAAGCGGTACCTTGTAATAGAATCCTAGGACCATACATCATTATTTCTCAAATTGATTTTTCAATATTATTTCGATTTCCTCTCATATGTTTTGGCTTGAAAGGTTTATTATTGTTTCTAAGTATTCATCTAAAAAGATCTATATATCTCGATTGTTTTATAAAACATTTCTAGATCACCTAAGTTATATTTTAATACTAAAATATTGTAACAAATCTAGCTGCACAACTGTGTGGCTCACATACTAGTTTAGACTAAAACATCATCCATTTTCTCCTGGATGGAGTAGCTTAGTTAGTTAAACGTATATGATATTCAATAATAGAATGTTTTGGATATCAACATGTTCTCTATCATGCAATTCTGACAACATTTTTATATGAATATGTTTATAAAATAATATAAAATCATTATATTATAAAAATATATTTCATAATTAATCTAATAATATCTTTTTCGCATGACCAATCTAAATTTTTTGTATATTAATAGTGAAATTTAAAGAAGTTTAACTGTATACTTTCTAAAACATTGTATAATACATATATTATAGAAGATGGGGTTCTGGCCTCTCACCATGGCCACGTGTTGGCCCCCCCAAAAAAGCCCCTCATATTACATATATTATAGGAGGGGGGTTCCGGCCCCCTCACCATGGCCACATGTTGGCCCCCCCAAAAAAGCTTCTCACATTTTTGAAATTACGTGTAGGTCTCCGATTCTCGCAAAATGATCCTTGGATTTTTTTCAAAAAAACCCTTACGTATTTTTTTGCTGGATAACGACCTGCGGTTTTCTATAATTACGTACAGGCCCTTATTTCTTACGCAAAGGCCCCTGATTTTTTTTACGAAAAAACCCCTCCACTCTTTTTTAATTGCGAAAAGGCCATCGATTTTTGCGAGAAACCCCCTATGTTTTCTTTTTGCTGTGGATTTTTGGCTCTTTTATTTCGGTCCACACGGTGGCTGGCGTGGCATGTCGTCACGCCTATGTAGCTAGTATTTCTGATGGGAGTACGTGAGGAGATAAGCGGTACCTTGTAATCTGAGGCTTGGAGAGCTTCAGTGATTAATCGGCCTCCACCCTACCGGCCGTGGGGCATCATCACCAACCCTGTGCACAACAATCGGTAGCTGAGCTGAAATAAAGCTTGCTATGACAGCCCGATCCGCTGATCGATTTACCAGTCATCGGAAAATTATTAAGCGATCACTTGCCGTTCATGGAAAAATCAGATATGTACCCCTAATAGACACCAAAGGAAGTAAGGGCATGTTTGGACTGCGTCCTGGAGCCGACTTGCCAGGCCGAGAGCTTCCCTAGGGAGCACCTAGGTGTGTTTGGTTGCCACTGTGGGAGCTCGCCTGGTCCAGGCTGGGACGCTAGTCCCAGACGCTCGAAAACGGAGGCCTAGGAGGCCAGGCGAACGAGAGACCATTGTCTTCCCACCGCGACCGAGCGAAAGCGACCGTCGTCTTCCTGCCGTGACCGAGGTCCACCGCTCCGCCGCCGCGACAGTGGCACTAAGCTCCGCTGTGATCTTGGATCTCGCTGTCGCCCCGACACCAAGCCTGGATCCCACCGCCACTGCCTCCTCGCTCGGCAATGTTGGGTCCTCGCGAAGCTGATCCTCTGTCTATACCTCGGCTGGTTTGCTGGACGGTATGTAGAGAGCAAGAGGAGGAGATAAGCGGTACCTTGTAACAGAATCTGAGGTTGAGAGAGCTCCAGTGATTAATCAGCCTCCACCCTTCCGGCCGTGAGGCATCACCAACCCTCTGCATAACAGTCGGTAGCTGGCTGGCTCTATCGGTAGAAGGCGAAGGCGATCAGTGGAGCAGATTAATTGCTGGGGGTGGTTTCATTCTTGCTTCGGGCATCTCCAATGATCCTAGCTAGCAACTAACTAGGAGACTTCCACATCATCAACCAAATAGCTAGCATACAAAGGACTGTCTATAAGGATAGCTATTTGATACTTACATGCACACACAGTCATTTATAGAGCTCATGTTTTTGTTATAGCCTAGTGCTTAAGGAAGAGCCGGCTCGATTTTTTTTGCATACTCTCTTTCCTCCACGTAGAATTTATGCTGATGTGTACATGCAAATAGCCAGCTGACTCAGACCATTGGAGATGCCCTTCGCAGATAAGCCAAATTAATGCACAGGAAGGGGAGGAGACGAAAGGCCCGGGAGCATCATTTCAAGGAAGCTGCACACCCACCTTTCTCAAGTCCAAATTAATGCACAGGAAGGGGAGGAGACGAAAGGCCCGGGAGCATCATTTCAAGGAAGCTGGGTCTGTCACCCTCCTCAAGTCTACCGATTACTTTCCTCCGGTCAAAAAAAATGTCGTTTTAGACATGGACACAATAAGAAAAATGGTAGGTGTACAACTCCTTTACAGAAGCTTTGATTGACAGGTAAGTCTTATTGAATTGTATTCTGATCAATTTATCTAAAAATTTAAATTAATAAGAAAAGATGGGTAATATACTTTAACATTGTCTCTCATATATAGACTTTTTTAGGTTTACAACATGGACTCGAAGTAAGTCATAATTACTTTTTTAAAATATTGCGTTAGCTAGGTCTTAAATTGGCTGGGTCTATCGGTAGAAGGCAGATTAATTGCTGGGGTTGGTTTCCATCTTCCCTTCGCTTCCTCCATAGTCAAGCCAATGCCGGGGCCCAGGAGCATCAGTTCAAGGAAGCTTCCCACCCACCTTCCTCAAGTCCACCCTCACCAGGCAAATGTGTTCGTCGGTCACCCTCCTCAAGCAGTGATGAAAACGGATCGAATTCAGTCGGATATTACTTATTCCATATCTTATCTTATATTTTTTTCTCAGATTCAAAGTCGAATACGAATAGTACCGGATAAGAATACGAATTCGGGTAGTGTCAATCATAGATACAGAATGAATATAGAGCAGTTGTGAATACGATAATGAATATCTAGTCGGATATTACACAGGAATACAAAGGGCATACATAGTGCGCACGACACCCACTATGTATTTCTAAAGAATTTTTTAGCGGGGTTCTGGTTGCAAATATTTCAAAGGTAGCTCCACCAGGTTTTTTACACTTCTAGAAAACTTATTTGGATTTTATTGGATTTGTTGGAATTTATTTGAATTTTTCTAGATTTTATTTGAAAGCACAGAGTAAGAAAACTTATTTTAACTTTTTTCTAAAAGCTAAAAATAGTTTATATTATTTTCTCAGAGCTCTCCTAGATTTTATAGTATTTTGTGAATTTTTTAAAATTTTCAGAGTTATTTGCATTTTATTGGATTTGTTGAAATTTATTTGATTTTTTTTAGATTTTATTTGAAAACTAAGTGCAAAATAAAAATATTTTAACTATTTTCTAAAAGCTAAAAATAGTTAATGTTATTTCCCTAAGTTCTCCTAGATTTATAGTATTTTTTGTGAATTTTCTGAAATTTTTTGGAGTTATTTGTATTTATTCGATTTGTTGAAATTTATTTGGATTTACTGATGGGCTGATGGGCTAATCAGATATCCGATAAATATATCTGGGTATTATCCCATAAAATTCCGGATAGAATCCGTATTCGTCGGATAGTTCTTTTCTGAATCCGAATCCGTATCCGAAAACAACTATCCGAATCCGATAATTATCTAATATGACTATTCATTAGAACTAGAGTGCCTTCAAGTTGACGTATAACCAAAAAGGAGTTTAGTTAAACTTGAAATTTGGAACTGAAATTAACTATGTTTGCTATTTTTTCAACTCTGCTGAGAAAACTGGAATTCACCGAAATTCGGCAGAAATTGCTTTGACCAGAACTACCTAGAAGATGGAGTTCAGACTTCAGATTGCACACATGCATGATTGGTTGCGCTCTAGTAAGAAACATAGAAAACCAAGAAAAAGAAGTTCAGAATAAAGATTTGACATGGGAGAAAGATGCAAGAAAATAAATTAAATGTAAAAGAGTAAAATGCAAGACAAACCAAATGGAGTTGGTTTGGATTTTATTGGGGTTTAATAAGGTGGAATGGATGTCGGAAATGGGTTCAATATGTCGAAATGGTGGAAACAGGGTATTTTTGTAATTTTGGGCTCAATAAACAGTGATCGCTTCAAAGACAAAGATGCGAAGAATGAACCAGCCCGGGGTGAACAGTGTGGCCCACAAGAGAAAACCGGTCAAGTGGCACGGTGGGCGGCGAAGCGCCCACGCCAAGCACGCGGCCGAACAAGCGGCAGCGCACGCTGGTGCTTGACGCCGACTGTTGGATGACGCGTGGACGGACGAAATAGCGTCGCGTCAACGCTCGAGGGTCGTCGTCTACCTCCAGTCAAGCCGACGGTGAGGAAAACCAGGCAAGGGTGGATCCAGTATATAAGGATGGAGGTTATGGGACCGCAATGAAATTTTCTAAATTCTATAGAAAATTATTGTTTATTACTGTTCATCGGTAGGGATGACCTCATAGTGTAATATAGGTGACACCAATGGTTTCTCGCCTAGATCCGCCTCTGAAAACAGGGGATACATCCCCGCCATGATTTGGCTCCGACGATGGACTTTCTGGCAAAGGGCCGCACTGGTGGGTTCCTTGGAGTGTGGGGATTCTATTTTTGGGTTTCGAGCGGCGAGAACATAGATGGCGGCGGCTGGCGACCGAAGAAAAGGCGGCGGCTTTTGAGGTGGTTTGGGGGCTGCTCCAATGAAGATTCAGCGAGTTTGGGAGCGGTTTAGCTATTTACAGGAAATGGGTTTCATAGAGACAAAGCTGGTTTGAATCGGGGAAACCTCAATTTGTTATAAATTTGGATCCAATACTGCCCAGACATTAAAAAAACAATTGATGCGGTTCTAGCAAAGATGTAATCAAATCTCAAAAACCCGACATGTAATTGGCGAAACTCGAATCTACTTGTTTAGGCAGATTAGTCACCGGTTGGACTACTTACGGTCGGTCGGTAGATTTTGATTCCTCAGCTAAATACCGGGTAACATTGTAATTGTGCAGAACTTTCTCTCTCCAATGATAGAATTAAGGGGTAGCTGCTGCTAGTCTTTTTTTGTGGATTCTCTAGTTGGACATATGTCGTTGTACATTCCTCTTTTTTGTGGATGAAGATGAACTGAACATAGCTAGCTAGCTTGCCGCCATATCATCCTTCCATTCTTTTTCTTTTATTTTTCTGTTCTCTTGTAGTAGCACGTATCAGCTTTTGGGCCTGTTCTTTTTAGCTGCGTTTGATGGCTTTTAGCTGTGGCTGATGATTTTTTGGTTGTTTACAATAGAGATTGTGAAAAGAAATTATCACTTACGATTTTTGATAGTATAGATATTAGTCTTTTAACGTGTACTACAATTAACTTATAGACCCCGTCTTAAAAAAATACTTCGATTGAAAGTCATGTACTATAGCAGAAGTCAAAAACGGTTTTTAAAAGCTAAAAACAAACAGGCCCTTTAATAGAAGCACGCATAGCGACATGGTGCTGGGGTATAAATGTGCAAAATTAGTTTGTAGCTTGTCACCTTTTTCCTGCTGTACTGTCGTGTGTTTAATTGGTCCATGCATTCCATCGCCATCGGGATGATTAATTGGTGGATGGCTTGCTCAGAATGGAGATTGCTTGATTATTTTCTTGATGGTATGGGTCAATTGAGATCGGGAAAACTTTTTCAAAAAAATTTTCACCCCATTGATAAATTCAAATTTGTTGAAATTTAATCTAGATTACTTCTACATTTGTTGAAATTTAATCGTGCAATATACGGTGCCTACTGTTTCAAGCTCATCCTTCGAATAGTAAATTTGATTTTTTATATAATATTTTTTAAAAAAGCCTCCCTAAACTTATTTTAAAATGAACTTTTTGGTCACACTATCGTTGGTAGTTTCGTCAAAAGTTTATTTTTTTCTAATTAATTCTAGACTTACCCAAGACGTGGCAAGTTTATTCCAGCGATTAATCAGCCTTCACCCTTCCGGCCGTGGGGCATCACCAACCCTCTACGCAACAACGGTAGCTGAGCTGAAATAAGGGCCTGTTTGTTTTAGCTTCTAGCAGCTGCAGCTACTCCCAGAATCTGCAGCTCCCCCAAACAGTCCAGATTTTTATCCAGATTCTAAGTAGCCAGAAGCTGCAGAATCCGAAAATGAACTAGTAGCCGAAGTCAAGTTATCCAGCTTCTCTAGATTCGACTAGCTAGATACTCACCACCGCTTCTTAGAATCTATAGCTGAAACAAACAGCCCTAAAGCTTGTTGTGCACCGGATCTGCTGTCGAATTACGATCACGAAAAATTATTATTAAGCGATCACCTGCCGTTCATGGAAAAATCAGATATGTACCCCTAATACTACAAGCCAAGCTAGTGACATTTTGAAATAAAAAATGCTAGTGACATTTTGTGTGTACAGTTGGAGGGTTGCGGGTTGCTCCGTGGGGAGCAGCTCACCCGAATACGACTTTGCCCCTGGAGTTTGGGCGAAATTACCCATCTTTTGCCATTGAGCAAAACCAACAACTCGTTCCACACTCAACCCTCCCCGCATCCATTTCCATTGCACCGTAGCCTTAGCGCGATGGCGACGGCGGCCGAGATCCCTGTGGGTCGTGACGGCCGCCGATGAGCGTTCCTCTTCCAGGCGTCGTTGAACCTCAGGCCCGGTGACTTCGACCCCGCCACGCCTCGTCATCTCCCCCGTTCTCAGTTACCTCCCCACCGGCCGCGCGACCTCGTCGTCGTCCGCAGGCCTCGGATACCCCACCCCACACACACACCCCGACAAGCGCCACCTCGTCATCCTCTCACACGGCCACGCGACCTCATCACCCTCTCCTACCTCAGCTTCCTCCCCACTGACGCGCGACCTCCGACTGCCTTGGCTCCCTCCCCTCCGGTGCGACCTCGGCGTGCCTCCGCGACATCCCCACCAACATCATCTATCACCTATTGATTGGTTATGTGGGGATTCATTTGAACCTGGCAATATGTGTGAATCTATTGGGGATTGACCAAAAGTTCATTCTTGATTTTCTGATGTGATAATAATTCATTCTCTCAGGTATCAAGTCATTGTTGATTCTTAATTTAGTCATATCTAAAATTTCTAATTGCTGCTAACATCTAAGCAGTTAGAGAAAATGCTTACAGAACTAATGTAGTACTATACTGTGTGCATCTTTACCTAGTTTCTGCTTTGCTTAGCCTCAAATCCACTAGTGGTTGTCATTTCTCCACTCCGGAGATGGTGGACACCAAACCACTCACAAAGTGGCATTGGGTCTCTTCACAAGTTTTTTTCAAGAGATCACCTTGTAATCTCACGCCCATCTGGTTTGGAAATTTTGTTTGGCTTATAAATATCCTAACCTTAAGTTGCTTAATTTGAAATCCAAGAAAATAGCTCAATTCTCTTATCATGGACATTTCAAATTTCCTAGACATCATTTCACCAAATTCTTTGCAAAAGTCTTGATTAGTCGATCCAAATATAAAATCATCAACATAAATTTGGCATACAAAGGATTCATTATCAATAATTTTGGAAAAACAATGTTGTGTCTACATTCCCGATTTTGAATCTTTTTTAAAGTAGAAAATTCCGAAGACGCTTATATCATACTCTAGGAGCTTGTTTTAATCCATATAGCGCTTTTGAGAGTTTATACACACGATTTGAATTCTTAAAATCCTCAAATCTGAGAGGTTACTCAACATAAACAAGTTCTGAAATTTTGCCATTTAAGAAGGCACTTTTCACATCGTTTGATAGAGCTAATATCAAAACTCGAGGCAAAGGCAAGCAAAATTCTAATTGACTCAAGTCTAGCAATGGGAATAAATGTTTCACCATAATCTAAACCTTCAACTTGACCATAATCTTGAGCGACTAACCTTATTTTATTTTTTACCATAATTTCATATTCATCTTGCTTGTTACAAAAGACCCATTTTGTGCCAATTACGTTGTGCTCCTTGAGTCTTTCTACCATGTCCAAATATCGTTTCTCGCAAAATTGTTTAGTTTTTCATGCATGACATTTACCCAATCGGGATCATCTAGAGCATCATCTACAATTTTGGGTTTAAAACAGGAAACAAAAGAGTAATGTTCACAAAATGATGCTGCTGTAGATCGGGTTTGAACATTCTTACTCACGTCACCCAATATTTGATTTATTGGATAATCCTTAGCTATGGCTTGTGGATCTTAAGTGGTAGACATTGCTCTTCTTTTTCTTCCACATCTAAGACTTGAATATTGCTTATTGTGGTGGAGGTAGAAGGTTAACTTGCTTTGATAAAGGTGAATTACTTGTATCCTCCTTTGGCTTGATATTACCAATTTTTATATTCTCCATTGCTCATCTTAATTCTTCATCACCTACATCATCTATATTTTCTTACTCTTCTTGAGAACCATTAGTTTCATTAAATTGAATATCACACGATTCTTCAACTAAATCGAAGCTTTTGTTGAAGACTCGATATGCTTTACTATTAAACGAATAACTAAGTAAGAAACCTTTATTACATCGACTTTGAAACTTAGAGAGTCAAACACCTTTTTCTAAGATATAGCATTTGCATTCAAATACTCTAAAGTAAGAAATGTTCGCTCTTCTTTCTATGAGAAGTTCATAGGAAGTCTTTTTCAAAAGATAATATAAATAAAGGCGATTTATGGTATGGCAAGCGGTATTAATAGTTTCCGCTCAAAAGATGTCAGAAGTATTATATTTATCAAGGCTATTTCAATTAATGTTTGATTTTTTCTTTCTACAACTCTATTTTGCTCCGGAGTGTAGGTTGTGAAAAACTCATGTTTTATTTCAAGTTCATTACAAAAATCTTTAATTTTGGCATTTTTGAACTTAGAACCATTGTCACTTCTATTTTTATTTATTTTAAAATCAAATTCATTTTCAGCCCTTTTTGCAAAACTTTTAAAAACTTCGGAGACTTTTCCTTTGTCATTTAAGAAGAATACCCATGTATATCTCGAGTAACCATCTACAATGACTAGACATAGCTATTACTCCCAATGCTCTTATAGGTTGTTGGCCCAAACAAATCCAAATGTAAGAGTTCTAATGGTCTAGAGGTTGACATGATACCTTTGGAAGGATGAGAGTTTGCCATTTGCTTTCCGGCTTGACAAGCGCTACAAAGTTTATTTTTCTCAAACTTCACATCTTCCAATCTAACAACTAGATGTTTGAAAAGCTTTTTAAGTTGAATCATGTCCACATGACCCAACCTTCTATGCCATAACCAACATAAAAAGGTTTTTGCTAATAAACAAGTTTTTAACCCCGAATTACCTAAGGAAAATCTACTAAATAAAGATTTCAAAATCTAAAACTTTTGAAAACAAGTTCTTTTTCTTTTTCTTTTGAAATTGTAACATCATTTTTAGAAAAAGAACATATTAATTCTAGATCACACAATTGAGCAATGAATAACAAGTTAAAATTTAATATTTCCACTAAAGATACATTTGAAATGGAAAGGTCATTTAAGATGGCAATTTTACTTAATTTTAATACATTTCCTTTGTTATTGTCACCAAATGTAATCTTCTCATTGCTTCCACTCTCAAATGTGGAGAATATCTTCTGGTCTCCGGTCATGTGCTGAGTGCACCTACTATCAAGCACCCAATGTCGCACCGGTTTTGTAATTCACCTAAAAAAGAGTTAAGTACCCAAATTTATTTCGGTCCTTGAAGGTTAGTGATTAGTGCTTTGGGCACCCAAATAGCATTACTTTTAGTATTTAAGATTGAAGTTCTAATAAATTTTTCAAAGGCACTACCATTTTTGAATTTCTTAAGTATGTAACAAGAATCAAATAATCCAATAGGAGTCTTACACATAGGACAATTTTGTTGCACATGTCCTATTTCCCAACACTTTTGGCAATACTTACCATTTTATCTTACAAATCTTATAGATTTGTTTGCCGATTCCTTACCTTTCATGAGTGCATAACCAAGACCTTCTTTATTAAATGAACACCTTTGTTCACTTAATAACTTATCAAGAATGTTCTTACCTTTGTAGCACCTTTTCAAGCTTTTGTTTAACTTGGTCACTTACTCTTTCAATTCATTATTTTCAACAACAAGCTTAGCATTGCATAATCTAGCATTTAAATCAATTTTAGAACTTAGCATGTCAATTAAATCATCACATGAAGTAGGTATGCTAGTTTTAGATATTTTGACACTAGGCATGGTTTCATGAATATGACAAGTAATTCCCATGCTAGTGCTAGTTTTCTAGAATTTTTATGAATAAGCAAATCATGAGATTCTCTTAATTCCTTATAAGAGTTTTTAAGGGAGAGATGCTCCTTCCTTAAACTCTTGAATTTAGATTTAATTCAATTAGCATATCTATTAATTCATCATAAGAAGGTTCATTATCATCTAAAGAGTTTACCTTCTCTCTTTGCCATAAGGTATGTTAGAGATAAGAAGAGGGATGGAGCTTCTTTGATTGCAATGCCTACTAGTCCCTTCTTCTTAGGGGACTCCTTATCGGCGTCAGAGTCCGTGTACTCCTCATCAGAGTTCTACTCTCCAATATAGGCTTCGTTCTTACCCTCTTTGTGAAGCTTTTTGAAAAGCTTTTTCTTGCTGTTAAAATTCTTCTTCTTTGAACATTTGCCCTTGTCATTCTTCTTTGTCAGGCATTGAGAGGTAATGTACCCCTTCTCATCAGACTCATAGCAACGAATGTTGCTATAGCACTTGTTATCGTGTGATTGCCCCTTCTTGCTTTTCTCATGACTAGGTTTCGATATGAGTGTCTCTTCATGAATTTCTTCATTCTTCTTATAAGAAGAACCAACTCCTCCTCGGAGTCCTCTTCGCCTTCTTCAGACTCGTCGCTTGATACCGCTTTAGCTTTGAAAGCAGTTATTTTCTTCCCCCGTGGAGTAAGATTGCTCTACGAGCTCCTTCTTATCCTTCTTGTACAATTTATTGCTGATGAGGTTTTCCAAGAGTTATATTGGTGTCATTCAATCCAACTCGGGAGAGTTAAGGAATAGTGTCACCAACGTCTCGTATTTCTCTGACAACGCCTTAAGCATCTTTCTTATAATATCAATATCGGTTAGTGACATGCCAAACCTTTTGAGCTTATTTACAATATTGTTTAGGCGAGAATACATTTTTTTATACCTCATAAGACAATATTGTGAATGTCTCATATTTAATCCGAAGACTATGCAATTTAGTTTCTTTAACCATGGATGCCCCCTCATGTATTTCGGAGAGGGTAGTCCAAATATTATGAACGGTTTTCAAATTACTCACTCTATTGAACTCATCCGCATTTAAAATGCTAAATAAAGTATTCATAGCTTGAGCGTCTAAATGAGCGTTACGTCCCTCTTACTCCGTGGGGTATAGTGGATCAAGAGGCATGATATAAACCTCATTTATAATTTTCCACATGTTCGGACTCATGACCTTAAGATAAATTAACATTCTAATTTTTCAATAAGAATTATTTGAGTCATAAAAAGAAGTGTCTTTCCTATTGCAATTCTCTCATTAGCCATCCTTTTCTCTCTAGACGGTTAAGTCTAATAAATGAGAGACCAAACTCTAATACCACTCATAAGATTAAGGATAACCGACTAGAAGGGGGTGAATAGGAGGTGATAAAATTTTTATAAGGTAATGATAATTTAATAATTTTAAACTACAATTTAAACCTACACAATTCTAGTAGACATAAGGCACCTTAATAACAATAATCACAAATGACTCTAACACAATTAATTTGCACAATAAACTAAATATATAAGAGTTAAATAGAGACAAAAATAATATCAAAGAGACACGATGTTTTACCGTGGTGATCGAAAACTTGCTAGTTTCCCCTAATCCACGTTGAGGTAACCCCAAATAAATTGGACCAGCTCCACGAATTAAGCCTTTCACCTCAAATCCACTAGTGGTTGTCATTTCTCTACTTCGAAAATGGTGGACTCCAGACCACTCATAAAGTAACATTGAGTCTCTTCACAAGCTTCTTGAGGAGATCACCCCATAATCTCACGCCCAACCATCTAGGTGATGGCAAGTACCAAGAGTAACAAATCACAGCTTCGCTTGATGGCAATCAAGTGTCAAGGATCAATCTAAAATGAAAATACACTTGATATGGCTTAAACACCCCAAAATAAATGCACAATGAGAAATGAGGTGTGGAGTAAGTGCTCAAGGTTCAAGGACATTCAATGCAAGCTCTTCTCACTGTCCTTGAGCAAGTGGGGGTATTTATACCCTCACCAACCAAAATTAGCTGTTGCATAAAATAATTTTAAAAAATCAAAGAAAAGGATAGTTCCGCTGTATAAACTATGGTACTACTGCAGTGCACTGTAGCACACAGTAAGGCCTATATCAAAACATCAAAACTAGTCATTTGAAAGTTGGTGTGGTACTACCACCGTTGAAATCGCGGTAGTTTCGATTTCTGACGCGATACTACCGTTTGCCTTGGAGCCAAAAATCGGCCCTCTCTAGAAAAAATGTACCGCTGGATTTTTCCGGTGCTTCTGAATTCCGGTAGTTCTGATTTGGAGTACGGTCCTACCACTCTATGGTAGTTCCACCGTTCAATTTTCGGTATTACCGATATCGACAAACCTAAGTCTCAAAGGGGGTGCTCTCTAGTAGTACCACAGTTAACACGTCGGTACTTCCGGACTTTGGTAGTTCCGCAAAATATACTCCAGTACTTTCGATTTTCCTGATAGAGCACATTTGATTTTCAAACTTAATTTTAAGTGCATGCATGATCCTATATTGATCTAAATAGCACAAGAACATGCTATCAAGTTACTTTCTATGATCCCTCTTAATAGTACGGCAACTATGCTATAATCGCTCCTTCCAACCTTTCTCTTAAGACCAGTAAAATTTAAAAAGAACCTATACTACTTGTACCTTTGTCTTGAACCATCTTGATCCTCATTTTGTTCTTTAGCATACACCTTACCTTTGACAAGCTCAATTTGGGACTTAACCTATGCGATACTCAACAAATATATTAGTTCCATATTCACATATTATCATTAGTTACCAAAACCATTTTTAGAGGTTTAGATGCTTTCAACGGGCCAATGGGCCGACCCGTCACCATTGCACCCCTAGCCATCGTCAGCACACCGCCTCGGACGGAGGTGTCATCAATGGCATCTCCACCTCATTAGCCACCCGATGTGAGGGGCCGACAGTGGGGAGGCGCCGTGAGGAGGAAGAGGGGCAGCGGCGATGGCCAGGGGAATCCACGAGGGGAGGAGACGGACAAAGAGGAGAAGAAGGAGGCGGCCAAGAGCACATGGGGTGGCAGCGGCAGGTATAGGGATGGCGCACACAAATGCCTTGCGAGAACGGAGAGAAGGGGCGGGATGCGAAAGGGAGGAGGAAGCCGGAGGAGCGGTCGAGGGTTGATTTGCCAAGAAGAAGAGGGCGGCAGGGTCGGGGATGAGGAAGTGATGAGGCCGAGGTGATTTGGAAGGAGGGGTTAGAGGAGGCAACGCGAATAAAGTGATTTGTTGGCGGGGGTTGCAGTTGGCTCACCACTCGTTGGTTTGAGAGAGAGGAGGCAATGGAGAGTTAGGAGAGGCAGATAAACCACTTGTAATGAATCATCATCATCAGGTTCTCTTTTTAAGTAGTAGAGATAGTTAGTTCAAAGCATGCTTTTTGATTCGTGATTCTCATAGGCCATATCTAACTAGATTTCGCAGCATAGTGCAGCCAACTGCAAGCTGACCAAAGAGTGTGGTAGAGAAAAATGAGCATGCCTTAGTCTTACTAAATTATTAAATTCTTTAGACCACCTTATATATTTTGAAACAAGATTGAAAAATGAATATGTATGGGGAACTAATAATTGTACAGACCTGTCGTGTAAAATATAAAGCTTTAAGAATTTCGTAAGTCTTGCATTTTAATGGTTGCTTCCAGATTACTTCTACATTTGTTGAAATTTGATCATGCAACATACGGTGCCTACTGTTTCAAGCTCATCCTTTGAATAGTAAATTTGATTTTTCATATAATATTTTTTTAAAAAGCCTCCTTAAACTTATTTTAAAGTGAAAATTTTCACTTATTTTAAAGTGAAAATAAAGGGGGCCATAATACCCTACCAATACCTTTTGGGACTTGCATGTCGGATCGATTGCTACAGTGACGAGGCACCTAGCAATACTACATTATTTGCTACTGTAGTCCATACCTTGTGCTGCAAAAGATATCCTAACTAAACAGCATCATGATTGAATAACCTTGATAGAAAAAAAAGACATGGTGTTGTAGCACCGTAATTTTACATTTGAAAGACTGCGATTAGAATCCTTCAAAAACCTCCGGGGCTTCACAAGGTGAGGCCGTGAGGGTATGTAACGTCTGCGGTGCGTGGCTGTGCCAGTACCTACGACGCGTCGGCAGCAGCCGCTACTACAGAAAGCCTAATACTAGACGCCAAATCACAGACGATTTTATGAAACCATCTGTGATGTACACTATGACAGATGGTTTTAATTTGAAGACCGTCTGTGGTGTTTGTGGTGGGAAAAAGGAGTATCATAGACAGTTCTTACCGATGAACCATCTGTGATACTACAATATCATAGATGG
The DNA here is from genome assembly GCA_036346265.1 of Melocanna baccifera. Taxonomy (NCBI): domain Eukaryota; kingdom Viridiplantae; phylum Streptophyta; class Magnoliopsida; order Poales; family Poaceae; genus Melocanna; species Melocanna baccifera. The sequence goes on along the minus strand of CM070680.1, from coordinate 9,910,250 downwards.
TTTTTAATATATTAAAAACCGTCTGTGATAATTCTAGATTATCACAGACGGTTTTTAATAAAACAAACCATCTATGATTACTGTAATAATCTAGAATTATCACAGAAGGTTTTTAACAAAAACCGTCTGTGATAATCTGACTAAATATTTATTGCGCCGCTCAGAACTGCATCTGTTCTCATTTTGATCCAGATCTACCCGGTGCTGCAGCTGGAGGCGACAAGGTTTTTAGGCCATTTAATTTGGTGGAATGAGGCTTATTTATCAGGAGAGTTTTGAAGATTCATCATGTTCTTGGTTACCCTAGTAATGAAATTTGTTTTTCGTTACATCAAAATTTAGAGGTACATTACTGAGGTGCATCTTTCATCGAGGGGTACATTACAGTAGCATTGCTGGCTCACCGCGATAAGGAATATGTACTTATGCCCTACAATTAGAGGTTCCACTGGATTTTAATAATAATTATACCAAAATAGAATAAGGTAATATACCTTGATTCCCTAAGTAAGAATAAAATCGACTACACAGCTATCAGCCAATTACTCGATAGGTAAGTACATTTTTTCCTACTCTTTCTTTTCTTCCGAATGACTAAGATTAACTTTTTCGAATCACGTAGGTCATTTGCCCTGTACGTTGCAAAGGCAGGTCTCTCGACGCAAGGGGCCAACGGCCTGAAATGTGTTAAAAAATTTTCGGTATTCACTAGTACACATTAATTAATCCTATACAACAGTTGGTAGTAATGCCTCTTGAATTAACACATTCTATTTTTTGTAGAGCCACCAGCAGACGTCGGGCAACATATGTGGATTCTATGTTTGCCACCATATGAGATTACTCATCGATTCCTCGAAGATCACCAATTCAAAGGTTTGTCAATCTTCTCATAATTATTTCATACTTATCAGGTTATATATATATGCACATTGATATTTCTATTGACATACTGCGTCCATCCCGACAACTACAATGCAACAGACCGACCTTGCACAAATTCGAGGAGAGTACGTGTACTTTTTGGTGGCTCAGGTCATAAAATCAGATGAAAAGTTCCACATCGTATAATGATTTTTTATTACTCTATTACTCCGGAATCAAGATCTCGCGAAAGGAATAATCCATAATCAACGCCTTGTCAGGCTGCATAAGCAATACTTGGATGGCAATCATGCACCATTTAAGTATTGCTTGTGCAACCTAACTAGTTCGTTGATTATGGATCTATTTCTTTCACGAGACCTCGATTTCGGAGTGATAGAGAAATAAAAAAATGCAATATTACAATCTAAGTGCAAATGCTATGTACATCTTTTGTAATTGTGTATTTTGTTAATGGATGTGTTATGTTTATGAAATGAATTGAGATGTGAATTGGATGTTTTATATTTGAGAAATAAATTAAGATGTGAATTGGATATTTTATGTTTGTGAAATGAATTGAGATATGAATTTGATGTTTTATGTTTGTGAAATGAATTGAGATGTGAATTGTATGTATACATATACATATTGATCTACCTATTTCAGAGGGCATGGCTAGCATTTTCTGAGGCTAGCCAATAAACAGAAATAGATTTAGAGGTAAAAAAGAATATTACAGATGGTTTTTAATTAAAAACCGTCTGTGATAGCTGATAATTACATACGATTTTTAGGTAAAAATCGTCTGTGATTATCAGCTATCATAGACGGTTTTTAGGTAAAAACTGTCTGTGATTATCAGCTATCACATATGGTTTTTAAATAAAAATCATATGTGATATTTACACCATAGACGATTTGAAAACCGTCTGTGATGACCTCGTATTATCACTGACCCATAAATTCAGACGGTTCAGAAAATCGTCTGTGATGACGTTTTTGAACCGTCTGTGATGATGATCTTTGTAGTAGTGAGCCGTCCCCTGGAGATCGCTGCTCCTCTCGACCGCGGTCGCAGGTGAATTGACGATGCTCTTCCATGTCGATTGAGTACAGCCCACAGAATGGCTAGAATGAACTGAATTCTGGCATGCGGTTTGATTGATTTCATGTGCATCAGCGTCTTCTCCTTTCCTTTCCAATCATCATGGGCTCAACCTAGGCTTGACCTGTGTAATAAGCATCTTTTACACAATTTGCTTTCTAATTTACATGGACTCGTGTTGAACCTAGGTGAGTCTCTGTGCTTTGGGTTACCTGACATGTTAATCATTTACACAAAAGCCTTACATGTAAATTGTCCAACTTTAGTATGATTTTTATTTGTGCTCTCTAAATTGATAGACAACTATGAAAATAATTCAGAAGTTTGGTAACCTGGGGGTGTACAATGCTCAGGCGCATCCGATGGGTTCATGGACATCATTTATGTATAGTACGGTGAGTTACGTATCACGCTACACTCTAGGTAAATGATGGTCACGTAATGAATACTACGCATAATTAAGTTTCCACCATACATGAACAATCACATGCCACAACAATACAAACACACAATGAAATGGCGTGGCTCCTACGCGAAACTCAATCTAACCAATCCCCTTTCACCGGACATTTTCCTCCCACTGTCTCAGTGTCCAAAAGACTGCTACTCAAATGCATTATCGAACAACGGGCTTACCAATCTCGTGTCTAACTTTCTACAACAAGAAAATTAGCGTAGCGAATTAACACAACAGCGAGCAGCGGCGACCACATTGTAGAAAGTAGGCTTACAAGGGTCATACCTCACAAATTACATAGCTAAATTACATGCTCGAGGGTTCCATGGAAAGAAAAATAACATTATCATCATTACCTAACTTATCGCAGTTGCAGGTTAACTACCTATAGTGCCCAACATCTCAAAACGAACTACTAACGGTGTTCCCAACTATCCCAACCGCAACTACGTATTTAATCCCCTATTCTAACATTCACTAATCCAAGTGCTATCGGAGGACAGGTTCGGCTTCTTTACCCTAAGTGTGAAGATGATGACGGGCGACCACGGGCTCCTGCTCTCCTTTCTCTCTCTCATTCTCCTTCTCACTCCTCTTCTCTCTCTTCTCTACCAAATCCTTCTGTCTTCCTTCTCTTTCTTCTTCTCTCTTCCCTAGTCCTCTTTGGTGTTGGTGTGGCGGACAACGGTGAGGGAGAAAAGGAGAGTGATGCTAGGGCGGAGGGAGTGGCTAGCCAACGACAAAACATGGACGACACAACGGCGGAGCAGAGGAACGGGACGACAGTGGAGCTAGTGGTGCTCGCAATGAAGGGACGACGACAGCTTAAGGCAAGCAACGTGGGGTGGCGTCGCCGCACTACGGTGGCGCAAGAGCGAGGCCGATGGGTAGTGTACGGCCTGGTAAAGAATGTAGCCTACCATTATATGTTAATGGTAAGTTTTGATAATTGATGATAATTATATGTGAGACTAACATTTTTTATTGAGTTTGTGAAATTGGTAAGGTCATATAATGATGAAGACCTTGGATGTCATCATGTGTTGATGGTCATCAAGTCAAGGTTCGGAATAAAAGATGTCATCATGTGTTGATGGTCATCAAGTCAAGATCCCAAAGTGGTGGATAGCTTCATATGTTGAAGGCCATCAAGTCAAGAGGATGCATCGTGTGTTGATGCACATTAAGATAAGGACCTGGACTTGAAGTGAAGATATTTGTTATCAAGCTTCAAGAGGATACGTAAGACAAATGTATAATTAGTATATGCTAAGGATGTGTTTGTAGTCTTTTACTAATCTCGATGTTTGGTTAGAAGATAGGATTGCTAGTGCAGATTGCCATACTAATAAGAGGGATCTTGTTTAGTAGCTTGAGCTTATTACGTGTTGATAGCTCAATCCTACTTGTTATAGCTCCACGTGGCATGATGTTATTATTTGTGAATATATTTTACAAATAGTTAAGGCTCATGTACAATCCTTGTAGTATGTGACTAAAGTTTGTAAATGATTGAAGTCCATGCACCTACTTCTTATGGTATTATGCTAAGATTTACAGATACATTTTGTAAATAGTTGAAGCTTATGCATAATTCTTGTAGCATGTGACTTAGGTTTATGAATATGGTTTACAAACAGTTTGAGTCCAAGCCCTAAACCTTGTATCATGATTGTAAAGTGTGTGAATGTATTTTGTAACTTGTTGTGAATCATGCTTTAACCTTTGTGATGCGGATACGCATGTTGATATTGATGTGACAATGTCCCAAACTTATACGACCATAACTCCTAAGAATAAACAAAAGGTGAATTCGTTTCTTCGATTTCAATTTATCTTAAATGAGAATATGATGCTATCTAATGATGAGGACATCCCAGCTACTTCCATATCTAGTATGCATGAGAATGTTCACAAAGCTGAATCTACGATACAAGGACCAATGACTCGAGCGCGAGCGCGTCAACTTAACTATCAGGTGAATGCATTCCTAACTTTGCATACAAATATTTCAAAGAATGGAATACTATTTAATCCTTGTGATGATTTAATTGTCCTTATGAATCATGAAGAAGGACCACGTGAGCCCAAGTATACAAGTGAAACCATCAAGCACAAACCAAGTCCTGTTTGCGAGTTCAACTCAGATTCGACCCTCCTAACAGCGTCTACTTCAAACAGCCATAAAGTTTTAACCAGGAGGAATCTCGGGGTCCATGAGTACTTTTTGGAAAGCTTCTCAAATCTACTTTCATATGGATCTGGCCCCACCTCCGAATTCCTTCTGTGCATGTTGCAATCATCAAAACAATCTGACGCTGAATTAGCCTGACAGGACCGAATTTAAATGCTCATAGATTTTGCATCAAGAGTCCATTTGGAATATGTGAATACAGCATGAAAATCTTATTTCGTCCTCTTTCCAACGGATCTGGCCCCATCCTAAAATTACTTTCGTGTGTGACGGAATCATCGAAACAATCTTCGATTTAAAAAATAGAGATAGAATTAGATATAATTTGATTACTTTCCATGTGTTGAAATTTTTTTATAAGTAATGGCCTACGTACCTCTATAAATAGAGACTCAATTGTCCATGTAATACAGACCATCTTTGAGAAAAATCAATCTATGAGAGTTCTTATTTGAGTTCCTTTTGATTGCCGAAATTCCAAGGAGAATTAGGCGTATTCTCAATCAAGATTGTTCACCCTTTCCGCTGAAAATTGGGTGCGCGATAGATCTTCACTTGGTGGTTGACGAAATAAACGTGGGTGTGTTTTGGCAGATTAAAGAGTGTTCGTCCCTTACACTGGCATTGGAGGATCATTACATTCATCAAAACTCCCGTGAGTATCCATCCTACGTCGAGAAGATCGACAACCCCGCATCACTTTGGTTGCAAAAATTTATTGAAGTCATGCATCTCTGTCTTTGTTGAAAAATTCATAGTGGTCTAATGGGCTCTATGTGAGAAGTCTGACCAGCCATCTCACAGCGGTTTAACTAGTCATGTGTTGGCAGTCTGACCGGTGGAGCAGTTTGATCGAGCTGTGTAGCCGATACGTCTCTTTTAGAGAGCATGTTTTTTATGCATATCTAACGTTTAGCCGAGCAATCTGATCGACGTTGCTTGAGCGGTCTTACTAGACCAAACAGTTTGATTGGTGTAGTCTGTAATGGTTAGTTTTCTAACCGTTACAGTGGGGGTTGGTCTGGCTGACCACGTGTTGGCGATCAGACCAGTCCAGGCTCATTTTGTTAAAATCTTGTCCCAACAGCTAGTTTTGTGTGTGTGGGTTGTAAGTACCCACCACGGCCTGTTGGGAGTAAGGTTGACGCATCCCATTTCATTCTTTTGAGCTAATATGAGATTCTTCTATTAATTGTGCATATGTTGCACCTTGTGGGTAAGGAGAGAAGTTTCTAGGTGCATGTATTATTTCTAGAGATATATTGAGTATCCACTTGTGCATGTGTTGCACTTGATGACAGTCAAGTAAGGGGCTTGATTTATTATTCTTAGATGTTACCGACTCATAGACGGCGTGAAAGCATCGTGGTCCAATGATTTTCTCAAAAAGCTTGTGAGAAGAGCTAGAGTATTGTGAAAGTTGCAGATCACCTACCCAGAGGAGAAAAAGTTACCACTAGTAGATTTGAAATGTTTAACTTAATTTGTGGAGCCGATCCAATTTATTTGGGTTTATCTCAACGTGAACTAGGGGGCCTAACAAGTCTTCAAACACCATGATGAAAATAGATCATGCCAATTATGGTTTGCTTTCTTGTGCTCATTTATATTCTTACAATTTATATTTATATAATTATATGATTGCAACACTTGACATATATTTAGATTGGTGGGACACTTAGTGAAACAATATGATTTAGGCTTTAATTGAGTGAAACTGATTTGATTTACGCTTTCGCACCTAAAAGTCGATTTTAGCCAAAGAGAATTTTAAAAGTGCATACTCACACCCCCCTCTAGTCGGTCTCCTCGACCTTACACCTAATGACCAACATAGGGGAGCGGCGTGGCGCAAGGAAGTGATCGAGGCACGTAGCAGCGGAGGGCAGTGTGGCCGACGCATGGAGGCTACGAGAATGGGGAGAGAAGGGCAGACAGTGGCGGTGGGGAGTGGGCTAGGGTAGGAGCCCTCCATGCCCAGTGCCCCATTTATAGCCGGGCTCGACTGGGATTGGACCGGCCCAAGAGCACCCCCTTATTTGAACAATTTCTTGACCTGGGCATGACCTGTGGAAGTCTCTTTTACACAATTTCTTTATAATTTACATGGACTCATCATCAACCTAGGTGAACATCCATGACATGAGTTACCGGACCTTTACACAAAAGCCTTACGTTTATGTGAGTTGTCCAACTTTAGTATGATTTTATTTGTGTTCTCTAAATTGATAGACAACAATGAAAATGATTTTTATATCTTGAACCCATGATTCTAATACTTACATGAATTTGAGATTTTGGGATGTTACAAAGCCCTTCCAATTTCTTTTATTAGAAACCACCGTTCCGCCAAGAAAAAAAAAGTGTAGCACCAATAAATCCATAGGATAGTATATGTAAAAACAAGCTCCATCTACCATGTTCCTCCATAGAGAGAACAGAAGACAGATAATCCACATGCTTCCAGACAGAGCAGCACCAAGCCTCTCCAGCAAACACAGAACTGAAGAACTACAGCAATAACAAACTGAAGAATTGTAAGCTACACCCAAAACACTCCTTTCAACTTGCCTTTCTTTCCTCATCAGCCGCAGAGCCATGTCTTTCCAACAATCCTTGCTACACCATGCATCCATCCCTTGTTGCCATTGAAGACCTCGATTCCAGCAGCCTCGGCTAGTTGGCCCCCACTAGAATTGCAAAAGAAAATCTGCTACGAAAAAAAGTTCCCGTGCATGCATGGGCCTTGACAGAGGGGCATGCATTTGTTTTGCTAAAGCACTTTTCTTGTCTTTTTTTTTTCTTTTTCTAGAGTAAAAAAGGGAGACAGTTAATCAGAATTACATATACTAGAATTGTTATAGTTCAACAATAAATACAAGGCATGTTCTTTTTTACTTCGACTTATGACTTTTAAACTGTTCGTGAGAGATTATAGAGTAACAAGAACTCGTATGCGGTTTTGACTGATATAAATGAAGTCATTACAGTGTGTGCTACAATTAACTTGTAGACATCACCTTAAAAAGACACTCTGTTTGAAAGCTAGTTACTGTAAAAAAAAACTAAAAAGCAACTTTTAAAAATTGAAAAGAACGAATCCATAATTTATAAATTAGCGTTGTAGAATCGTATACAAGATCTAACACAAGTAGTATACAAGGGGCACAAAGAGATGGCAAGAAAACGTGCAGACCAACGGTGCGTAACGTCGAGATGAGGTGTGTTTGCACATCAATCATATCATAGAAAGCATGTCACACAGGGTGATGACCAATACCACTATACATCTACACGTCCTAGGATCAGATCAATACAAATTGATACGCCCGACTCAAGTAATGCAAATCAAAATATGAACGGTGATTTCCTGTTTGTCCCACTAATCAATTGAAGATAATTAAGAAAGCTCTTCGAAAGCTACAGTTGTGCGTGCAAGAATAGGATGTCCACAAGGCATGCAATTGGCCGAGTAGTTCAAGCATTGCATGCAAATCCTAATCAAGCACAAATCAATACTAATTGGAGAAGGCATGAGCGAAGTTTGGTTCTAATGAAATAGATCGGTGCCATAAAGCCAATTCCAATAAGAATCCCTATTGTCTCTACCTGAACTCGCTGCAAAACATAAATACACCACCCCACAACTCACAATCGACAGCAGGAGCCGATCGGCAGAATGGCAAAAGTCTTTCCGGTTGTTCAGAGATATATGATGAATTGGACATGACATGGCCTGCAATATGTTCCCTAGATACTCTCATTTCTAGAAAGAGTATTGGATGATGGAAAAAGATTGTGCAACATATGCATGTACATCATCCCTACGTTTAATTAAAAGAGAAGAGCAGAAAACATTATAAAATTGGATGGTTTAAAAATACTACAAGTTTTCCCCCTTTGGAAGTTGTCTTTTAAAGAAGAGGTCACTCTACATTTGCAGTGAAAGAGGAGTATTGATGCTGACATCCATCATTGGCTAGAATCCCTCTGAAGTCTGAATCATTTTGACTTTTGTACATTTTCTAATTTCTTTCGTAAACTTATTTATATTATTTAATATATTTCACAATAGGAGCCTCTCCTACTATTTTCCTTCAAAAAAAAAACAATCAGAGCATAATCACATATTATATTACCACAAACATATGACATCAAACCTAAGCAATCAAAAGTCATCGACTATGCACATGAATTTTAGACAATTACTTTCGTCTAGCACTTTAAGGCCATATTTAGCACGTGAGAATATTTTCCTGGTTCATGCATGAATTAAATCATTTTTAAAATTCCTACGAAATTTCTGGGAAACCCATGATACCCACACAAGTGCGTAGGTCTCCATACTAGTTTTTTTAAAAGAAGATGCCTATAGTCTGTACATCATAAGCCTTGTATTTCTATCAGGGAGAAGTAAAATTTTCGTCTGTCATATCAACATCCAATAATGCACGCACATAGCGGCCAGGTAAGTCGACTTAATTTTGAGAAAAATATCATTCGACTCATAATTATCATAGCCATTAAAAAATTGAAGTTCCCATAAGTACTATCATTTACTTGATCCATGCAAGCATTCTACTGTAAATACAAATAACAACCAACATAAGAGTTCTGGTTCGGTACATTCAGGTATTCTCAACTGTTAAATATAGTCTATCCAACAGTTATCGTGACCTTGGCACCTCTGGTGGGGCGTTCGTTTTAGCGATGACTTTTAGCTGAAATTTTACTGTAACTGATTTTTTTACTGTAGCAAAGTTGACTTATTGGGCATAATTAAATTTAAAAAAAATATAAAAATATAAAATATGTTAGCCCATAACGAACAATACAAATGAATACAGGAAAAAAAGAAAATACAAAAAAACCCAAAAAAATCTAAAAATCAGAAAAGACGAATTATCAATAGTGGAAAAAAGTCAAACTAGAAGTTGAAGTCAAAAAAGTCGAAATGAGCGAGGTAAGCGGTGCGGAGGAGTGGTGCTAGTGAAGTGGGCATTCAAGTAATTTCTCCGAGAGCTCACCGCCTTACAACACCATGTCGTTGTCCCACAACGAATTTTGGACGATATAGCATCGTATGCCCTCAAAATTTCAAAAATAGTATCCTACGATAGAAATTCTGTTTCGCCCCGTTCCGACCGCATCGACTCGGAGGATCGACATGTGGCGATCGGCGGTCCGGCACCGCACGATCGAAGCTACGATCGAGTCGTGTAGTCCGAGACCGCACGTCTTCACTGTAGCAGGCGGTCATACGGTCCGAGACCGCACAACTCAACTATGCAGCGCATGATTCTCCCGAGCATGACTCACTCGCTACAGTGTAAACGTGCGCTCCAGGACCACATAACCGCCTGCTACAGTAGAGTAGTGCGATCGTGCGGTACCGAACCACACAATCAGAGGTTAAAAATAGAATTAGCGTACACAAAAAGCTAAAATTAGAATTTATAGTAACAACAATGCTACATATGTTCAAATTTCTCCCACAACACCCCACCACTCGCTTTCCCGCAACGCCTACCGCGAATCGAGTTTCTCCGCTCCTAGCCGAGCTCCGACGCCGTGGCTCCACCACAACCGTTGTAGAGCTCCACCACCACCACGATAGATCTTCGCTTGGTGGTCGGTAAAATCGACGAGAGTGTATTTTGGCGGATTAAATAGTGTTCGTCCCTTGCACTGGCATTGGAGGATCATTACGATTCATCAAAAATCCCGTAAGTATCCATTCTACGTCGAGAAGATCGGGTGACTCCGTATCATACTACCTTCTACAATTTCTCATGTGCAATACGAAATGAACTCCAGCAGCGAATTTCACTAGCACATTAGTGGTATAGGTGGGAGCTCAACATCAAATTTTTAAGCTCATTCAAAGGACTACTAGCTTGCGTATCATCACATAGCCAAATGGCGTACGCACTGTCTTCCACGATTTCTCATGCAAAGTACGGAATGAACTCCGGTAGCGAACTATAATGACACATCAACGGTGACGGTGGGAGTCCAGTGTGAAATTTTCAGCTCATTCGAAGGACTGCTATCTTGTGTAGGATCACATAACCAAACGGCGTACGCACTGCCTTCCACCATATGCTAGAATACCATGTATTCTTATTTTGCGAGGTTCGTAAAGCATGGGTTGGCGGAGGTGGCGAATCATATTTTGCCGATATGCCAAGTGCATAAATGGTGTTTTGACCGAGGCATCATCGTTTTATTGCTTGCCGCATTGCGTAATCGCCATCCGTGATCAATGATCGTGGTTCTTTCTCGAACATAGCTTTCAAAAATACACGGCAACCACTCATAAGAACCGGATGATTCATTTGAAACAACACCACAACCAAAACAACTATGCTCTGATGATGATTAACACCAATGAATGGAACAAATGGCAGATTATAACGATTCACACGATATGTACTATCAAACAAACACTACAACATCACCAAAAACATCATAATCAATGCGCGATTGCACATCTAACCAGAATAAACTTCTTAAGTGACCCAAATCATCTGTGGTGTACTGAAAAAAGAACTCAGAATCTTTTTCCTGTCGTGCTCTCATATGACTTATCACAGTTTCAACATCATACCCTACAATGGTTCTTCTCTTGTACCTTTTGAAGAAGTTATACAGGTTATACAAATCAACTGGTATAAACCCAACCTTTTCATAGCCACCATGTTGTTTCTCCATAAATTCCATTATCTGATATTTGTGGATGCCACCGACCTAAAATTCGATAGCATATGCTTTGTGTGCATCACTAAGCTCCTGATGTGATCGTAGAAATGCAACTTAGTGCTCATGTTCATCCCTGAAATTTTTCACAAACCACCGACCAGTTTCCTCATTAAGCTCTATCTCAAACTCTGCTTCACATCCACAATGAGTAAGTGGTCTTGGCTCTTTCTGTCTATTAGGTAAGTCAAAGAATTGTATTCTTCGCTAACCTTCTCTAGAGCAGTAATACCGCCTACGAACTATCCTGCCAGTGGTTGGATCACGTTTTCACAATATCTTTTCTGACATTGAATCCTTTCCCCTCCGCATAACTATTGTGGAATCTAAAACCTTCCTCCTCGCTTCCAAACTCCTTTAGTACAATCATATTGTACTCTTCCAAATCCTCAATGGTGGCCTTGGTGGGTTTTTTAGCTTCCATAATATAATCCTGCAATTTACACAACTCTAAATTAGGCACAAATGAACTAAACTTATGAATAAGGCAGTTCATTTAATACAATGTTTGTAAATTTCCCTGAACTGTAACATGAGTTGAGTCAGATCAGTTCAAAACATATAATAGTTGTCATGTTTTGAGCTATAACTGGAAAGCGACATGAGTTGAGACAGAGCAATTCAAAACAAAAGAAAAACCTCAGGATAGGACCATCTCTCTGTCTGTCTCTCTCTCTGTGTGGCATTTCATGATTCTTTGTCTGCTTGCAAAACAAAAAGGAGACACTACTAGTCTCCTATTGTACTGACTTATTGGACATAATGACACCCTGTCAACATCGTATAAAATTCCTACATCACAATGTGAGCACCCAAATTAGCCAGGGCACCCTCGAGCACGAACAGAGTACTAAGCTAAAACTGATTAGTAACATGGGAGACTGAGAAGAAAATGAAACAACAGATAATTACATTGCAGCCGGAAGGTGTCCATGAGCACCTCTTCTAATTCCTAACAAAGCTGGGCAGAAGTGCACAACCTGACACCCCGCACGGCTTCAACTCAAAATCAATTGAAGATGGGGATGGGAAGGGTTTGTGATGTTTATATAGGCCTAGGAGTACACATGTATATCTACATAAGGAAAGGATTCGGAGAAGGAGCTGCATAAATAGAAGTACAGCAGAAGGCTTGTCATGCAGACTCTGCCCATCTAGGAGGATTCCTTCGTGGAATCTCATAGCAAGAGAAAATTCAGCTGGTTCACTTGAGGAGGAAATCCTCACATCTCCTACCCGTACAAACCATCAGGCAGATGGAGGAATTGCTGGACCATCTAACAAAAATTATCATCTCCAACGAAGTATACTTTGACAGCAGTGACAGTGAATCTAAGTATAGACTTAAAACTCATGGACGAGAAGTGTTGGCCCTCTTATGAGGACAGCCTCAGCTAATAAATTCATCGGATTTGTTCAGAGCCTTGAGATTGACACGGAATTCAGATCAATTTCCCCAAGGGAAGACAAAAGTGGTATTGTGACAACTAATACTAATTTCCTGGCTGCTCAGACAGTTGGCAGAGAACCAATCGATAACAGCACAAGGCCTATTACTCCTCATAGGAGCTCAGGCAATTCAGGTTGCGATCCTCATCGTCTTGGTAGAAAAAGTAATAGTGAATTAGTACTGAATGTTGGTAGAAGAACTCACCGTCTTGCTAGTCAGCGACGCGCGACGAGTGGCAGGCTCGCCTAACAGGGGCCAAATCGCTGAGATTACCGCCGCCGTGCTCACCCGGATGGGAGAGCCGACGAGGAGCCGCCTCTGTGATTACCGCCGCCGTGGTCACTCGGACGGCCGACGAGGAGCCGCCCCTGTGATTACCGCCGCCGTGGTCACTCGGACGGCCGACGAGGAGCTGCCGTGGTCGGCTACGAGCGACAAGCAGCACTTGCGCCGGACGGGGGCCAATTCGCCGAGATTTCCGCTGCCATTGTCATCCGAACGGGACGGCCGACGAGTTGTTTTGTTTGCTGCAACCGCTGTGGACGGCGTGGAGTCGTGCGCCTCGTAGCTGACTCGGCCTCTACACAGGAAGAAGTTAAATGACGATAATACCCCTAATTGATGGATGGTTAGATTTGCTGGAGGTGTCAGCACCTCCCACACCTCAACATGGACCAAACCAATGGATAGCAAAAAAAAAAAATACATTTGGATAGCAACATGAACATACATTGGGTTGAGTCTTCAAAAGAAAATTAGATCAGTCAATGAGAATCCTCCGATGGAGGGACATGACAACAACAAAAGAGTGAAGTTTGTGTCGAGATGCAGATCAAACGCCATAGCAAAAAATATGAACCAAATACAACATAACAATGTTGCTGATATTTATGTATTAGTGAAAAACTAAAAAATGAAAATAAAATAAAATAGATTTCTGGTGCTTCTTGTATATACTAGTAATCATGCATGTGCAATGCACATTTTCGCAATATATATTACACAAAATATTTAATGACATTCAAAATTTAGAACCTAAATATATTTTAATATAATATGACCCAAATTAATACCTCTCAGACACTTACTGTAAAATGCAAAAAAAAAGAGTAAATGTATACATATTGTGCGTCGAACCCACGTCAAAAAAGAGAGAAATAATTATGTTCATTTGTATGAATGGTACAAGGCTAAGTCAGTTCAGATTCAACACATATCTCTGATACATGTAATACTTGGTGTTTGCTTTATAACTGGCGGCCAGTGCATCCAATTCCATCAGGCAATGCCATCATGATAAACATTCTCATATTACAGAACTTCAGCAAATATCCTGTTGAAATTAGGCCTAAGGCCTATTTTCTATAATTCCAAAGCACGCAAGGTTTAGTACTATATTGTTTAGGTAAAGTGGGGGAGACCAATTTATAAGGTGGAGTCCATCCCACTTCTTGAATTATGGAAGTGGATGGTGGCTTTGGCTAAACACACACGCGCATGCACGCGCGCGCGTGCGTATTCGCGTATTTTCGCGTGAAAATCGCGTGACTTGTGACTTGTGACTTGCGACGCGCGACCGCGCCGTGACGTGGTGTGCCACTTGGCAGACCATGTCCACCTTGTTTTTGCTAAACCTTGTACCGCCTCTCTTTTTTACGGTCATGAGACTGCTTATTTTTCGGTTTGAATACGAGCAGCTACGGTGAATAATGAAGTCCGCTACCGGTGAATAATGGAGTCGCCATCGTGAATAATAGCGCCGCTATTGGTGAATAATAGCGCCGCCATTAGAGAGTAATTGAGACGCCTATAAAAGGCCCGGAGACGCCCGTGTTTGAACCGATCTCCTTCACTCCTTTCTCCTATTGTCTTCTTCCACTCTTGTACGAAGTGTTGAGCTATCGAACCTCGTCGACCTTTCTTCTCGCTGCACCGGAAGAGAGGAGAGCGGATCTCCAACCATTGTTGCGTAGAGAACCTACACGGGCGGCAATAAGGTTTCTGGCAGCGATCCGCGCGACCGCTCCTACTACATCTTGCACTCGCCAAGTCTTCATCGCATCATGCCTGCGCGCTTCCTGCTTCTTCATCAAGCCCAACAAGAAGTCGCTCGCGTGATCGCATTTAACTTTGATACTATATTTTTCTTGTGTTTATTCCGGTATGATGAGTAGCCTACTGTTAGTAGTTAGTTGTGCATCACTAGTATATTGTTTTTGTCTCCTACTAAAACTTGGAATTAAAATATTGCCTACATCTTCAACATATCCTACTATCAAATGTCTATATGTTAGAAAGTTCAAGATGCATATTTAACATTTGGAAGCTCCATGAATATTGTATGTGCTATATAACAATGACAGAAAGGACGACATATGTAAATCTTACAAATGCTCAATTATCTGTCGTGAAATTCTTCCTCACACAAGCAAATTTTGTGTTCCCCTTTTCCAACCCATAAAACATAATGATGTACAAACTAGTGCAGTTTTTATACTGCATAAGTATATACCAGCCAATCAGCTTTCAAAAAACAACTCAGAACTCACTACTTCATCTATTTTAGCGCATCTGATTCAAAAATGCCTTCCTAGAACACTGAAAATTGTTGGAACAAATGTAAGGATCTAGAAATATACAGGGACGCCCATATCTCACAACGGCATCGTACCACAAGCATCCATCTCAAGAAGCAATTTGATTCAATAATTACCCATCTGTCTTTCTATATCTCATATATCTTACAATTAAGGCGGAAAAAACTCAAATCAAGGAAAATAGTGAATCTATATGAAACAAAACTTATACAGCTATAGCTCTAATGTATGGTGTACAAAACTTATGCATCAGTTATGTGTTGTCCCCAACAAATTCATGAAATTTTAAATCCAGTAAATACTAAATAATATCATTTCTGTAAACATTGAAGGGCTCTTTTGAAAACATTCCAGATTAGCAAAAAATTGTGGATCAAAAACAGAGACACTGTAGTGTTATATCATCCTTACAAAACATGAAAACAAATCCAAGGTCCACCATGCATGGAACTGTGACCTCCGGCACCCCCACCCCTCTCCCTCCTGGCGCCCCTCCTTCCACCAGCCCCACGCCGGATTCAGTCCATGGTCCGGCGGCCACCCCAAAGGCCGTGAACCCGGCCTTCCTCCCCTCGCAGGTGCCGGTTTCCTTGTCCCCTCTCGTCAAGCCTCTTTCTCATATCGGGCGGTCCAAAGGGAAAAGGTGGAGCGACACCAGCCCGACCTCGTCCGCCGGCGACTCCTCCGCCGCCTCGTTTCGTGACGTCCTGCTGGCAAACGGCAGCTCGCCTCCTGGCCAGCCGCCGCCGGTGTCGGGGGTGGAGCGGCTGCCAACCAAGATCATCCTCAAGGAGCGGCCTCGTCTGGTGTTCGCCTCGGGGGGCCCTGACGTGCTCAGTTGGCAGCGGTTTGAAAGCCGCCGTTCTCGCAAAATCCGCCTGAAGAAGCTGCGAGGCCCTCGCCGGCCGGTGCTGGAGGACCTCCGCGGGAGGTGCTTCAATTGTTTCTCCCCGTCGCACCGTGCCGCCGACTGCCGCAAGGGGACTTGCCGCTTGGCGCCGTGCGCTAGGGCACCGCCTACAATCGCTTTGCCGCAGCCCGCACCGCCCCGTGGGGCCTCGTGTCCTTCGCCCGCGGCCAAAGTCGACGCCTTGTGCTTCGGAAACAAGGAAGTTGATGACCGCGGGGGCCACGCCCAGCGGTGAGGGTTCTGGAGGTGCCGAAGCACACATTTTGCGGGCCAGACGTCAACGGCGCCGAGTTAGGAGGCGGCGACGAGCAGGAGATGCTAGCCAAAGCGCGGGCGGGCCTTCTTTGCCGGAAGAAGAAGATAACGGTGCGCCACCTCTAGAAGTTGCTGCCATTGCTGGCGAGCAAACCTCATCTCTCGGCGTTCCTGTCCGGCTCCGGCGCATCGTTGATCGCTCTGCTAAGATGGTGAGGACTGAGGACGAGTTGTGCAAGGCTCTCTCGGTTTCAATCGTTGGAGACTTAGCGACGCTATCGGTCGATGTTCTGGTGGGCGAGCTAGCTCGTCGCTATGAACTCCCGGTTGAGTCGCTTGAGTTTCACTGTCTAAGCCTTGTCAATGGCTTGCTGGTTCTCCCCGACGAAGCTAAGGCGACACGGATCTACAACGAGGGGCGGCCTTTGCATTTGCCGCTGTTTACCCTCTGTTTCCGGCGATGGTCCCGTATCAAGAATGCGTTCGCAGTGGGGTTACCCTCGCTTGTCAACGTCGAGCTGAGTGGCATACCGCCGCACGCTTGGGATCTCGAGACGGCGGAACATCTGTTGGACGAATGGTGTTGGGTTCGCGAGCTCCACCCTAATACGGTCGACCGGCGAGACTTCTCGTCCTTCCGGCTCAAGGCGTGGTGCGCCCATCCAGAGCTTATCCCGGCGGTCATGGAGCTAGTCATCGTCGAGCCTCCAGTACAAGATGCAGAAATCCCCCCGCGAAAGCGTGCTCTAAGCTACGAAATCAAGATCGCAGCGGCGCTTGATACGCTATATTTGGTGGAAGACGCTCCGCCGTCGCCCCCGCCGCATGAGGACTCGGACCATGGAAGACATCGCCGGAGTCCACTGCCCATGGCTCCGATGCCCTAGGTGGTGCCCCACGGGTCTCTGTGCATCGACGGCTGGGCCCTGGCCCAGTGGCTGACGACCACGTGGCGGATCATGAGCCTGAAGCGACGCAGACGCCATCGGTTCCTTTTTCTATTCCCGCACCCGCCTCGGTTCTGTCGGCTATCATTGACGACCTGGCTGCCCTCGTCATTAAACCAAGGCTTGGGAAAGAGGAGGGGATCCCAGAAAAGCTGGGATATGAGTTCGGGTGGCAGGGAGATGGCCCCGTAATCCCGGCTCCGCCGACCATTTTATGTTGTTCTATTAGCTTGGAGGAAGATGTCGGGCCTCAGGCCCCGTTATGGCCCGCCCGTCGGCCATCCGCAAACAGACCGCATAACCCCGTGCTCACCTCCCTGGCCCAGCTACAACAGCAGTCCGTGCGCCTCGTTGGAAACCAGTGCAGCCGCTCACGTGAAATCTTACTCCAAGCAACTACTTCGTACGGGCAACGGGGACGGCGTGGCCGTGGCTCCGCTCTCGGGCCCGGCGAGTGTGGTAGCTATGGCTGCGTCTCCGCCTGCAGGAGCAGCTCTACAAGCTCCGGTTAGTGGTTACCATGAGGGCGTTTGGGACTCTGTTGAAGTGGCTTCCGTCTTGACCCATCCAGTCATGTCGTCCTCCCCAAGATCGGCCTTCTTTTCCAAGGTGGTAAAATCTGTGGGCGTTATCCTGCTGGCTCCCCCAGCTCCAACTCGAAGGAAGAAGACCTTGCCATCTGATTTTGTGCCGAGACGGAGCCGCCGTGTGGCAAATCTTCCCCCAGTAGCAGATCATAATGCGGCAGTTTCGGTTTGCCGACATCTAGGCTTTGCTGACGATGAAGAAAGAGTCTCAGCGGTCTCCATGGAACGCTATGCCAGAGTGTTTGACCAGACTCTATCCCGGGAGCACTTGCAAGCGTTGGCGGCCCTATTTGGGTGGGATGCGCCACCTAGTAATGAGGTGCGAGCTGCAGCAGCTGTGTTGCTATTTGAGGGGGCTCTTTGTTGGTCGTCCAAACCTTTGTAATCAATGGCTTCTTCTAATTTCTTAATCTGGAATGCGCGTGGCCTCAATGACAAAAAGCTCCATGATATGGTTCGCCAAATAGTCCAGTCTTGCCAGCTGGGGGTGGTTTGTTTGCAGGAAACCAAATTATCTCATATTTCCCAAACACATCTCTCTTGGGGCAGAATTTTAGCTCCTTCGTCTATCTGTCTGCACAAGGAACAAGAGGGGGAATTCTGGTAGCCTGGCGGGATGGTTCAATTACTGCAGAGTGCTATCGAGTGCACCGACACTCTGTTTTGGTCAAGTTCCAAAAGGATGGAAACCGGTCATGGTGGTTATCCGGAATTTATGGTCCTCATGAAGATGCAGAGAAACCGGCCTTCCTTGATGAGTTACGAGAAGTAAGGAGTTTTGTGTTGGGCCATGGATGCTAGCTGGGATTTCAATATGATCTACAGTTCGGAAGATAAAAGTAACGACAATGTGAATAGGGCGCTAATGGGACGTTCCATCGCTTTGTCAATGAGATGGAACTGAAAGAGATACCACTGTTGGGTCGTCATTATACTTGGTCGAATGAGAGAGATTCCCCCACTCTCGTCAAGTTGGATAGAGTTTTGTGCACTATGGATTGGGAAGATATTTATCCTCATTGTGTTTTGCAAAGTCTTGCGACGGAAATGTCTGATCATTGTCCGCTTGTGCTTGGTCTTAAAGATGGTGTTCGTAAGCGAAGCGTTTTCACTTTGAAAGCTCTCGACACGCCTTCCGGCTTCCTAGACACGGTGAAGAATTCTTGGGATGAACCAGCCGACAACATGTCCCTTGACCGTATCTCCTTCAAGCTGACGGTGACTCGTGCTTTGCATTCTTGGAGCGTGAAAAGAGTTGGGCACATAAAACTCAGAAGCTAAAGCTCGGGAAGTGTTGCACAGGTTAGAAATGGCCCAAGATAGGAGGACACCGTTTTCTTGGAGGAGGACGCTACGAAGGGATTTGAAGCGACTTTGTCTGGTTAGCTTCTCTGAAAGAACCATAGCAAGACTTCATTCCCTGTAAGGTATCTAAAGGATGGAGATGCAAATACATCTTTCTTTCACAAGCGTGTGCTTTCAAAAAAGAAAAATTATATTCCCAAACTCATGGATGGCGATCGGATGGCAACTTCTCAAGTTGACAAACAAAAGATATTGTTTGATTTTTATGAGAATCGCTAGGCGCAGCTCAACCGATCTGCGCCCTTGACTCGCAATTTTTCCATAGGGCCACAATGGATTTGTCACCCTCGATAACCCAATCTCGAGAGGAGGAAGTTTGGGAAACAATCAAGATGTCGCGGCAGATAGAGCCCCAAGCCCAGACGGCTATACAGGCAGATTTTTCAAGGCATGTTGGCAGGTGATTAAAGCGGATTTCATGGTGGCAATTTTCACTTTACATCAAGGTGATGCAAGGGGGTTGGGTCTGTTAAATGCAGCCTATATCACTCTGATCCCGAAGAAGGATGATGCAATGGCGGCAAAGGACTTTCGCCCCATCAGCTTAGTGCATAGCTTCGCTAAGCTGATAACCAAGATCCTGGCGAATCGATTGGCACCCTTCTTGGATTCTTTGATTTCTACGAATCAGAGCGCATTTATATGAGGAAGATGCATACATGACAACTTCATCCTAGTGCAGCAAATAGTTAAAGTAATACATCGGCAAAAGGTGCCTAGCCTCTTTCTCAAACTTGATGTCTCAAAAGCATTTGACTCGGTATCGTGGTCGTTTATCTTGGAAGTGCTGCAGTATTTGGGTTTTGGATTGGCTTGGTGCAATTTGGTGTCTAATCTGCTATCAACCTCCTCAACTCGAATTTTAGTGAATGGAGAACCGGGAGAACTCTTGCAACATCAGCGAGGACTATGACAAGGGGACCCCTTATCCCCCATGCTCTTTATATTAGTGATGGATGTGCTTAATAGTTTGTTTGTGAAGGCAGGGAATGAGGGGTCATTGCAACCTTTATCCCGACGTGTGGTGGACAAAGACTACCTTATATGTCGATGATGTTGCTTTGTTTATCAAGCCGATTGAAGAGGAGCTGCAGATTACTCAAGACATTCTCAAGGTATTTGGGGATGCTTCAAGACTGCAAACCAATATTCAAAAAAGCAATATTATACCCATCAATCATGCGGAAGATTCCTTGACAAAGAATTCAAAATACTTTACCGTGTACGATCTCGGAGTTTCCATGTAAATACTTGGGCCCGCCGTTATCAAATAAGAAGCTTGGAAGAGGGATCTTATACTGTGGATTGAGAAAATCACGACAAGCTTCCGTGGCCGGAAGGTAGCTCTAATGAAGGTATGACATGCCACGTTAGTCCGGTTTGTTATCTCCGCCATGCCGGTTTATTTGTTAATTGCCATCGCCCTCAAAGTGGTTCCTCAAGACGATGGACAAATTCGTAAGAGGTTTCATCCGCAAGGAAAGGAAAAGGCTAATGGAGGGTGTTGTCTAGTGGCTTGGGACAAGGTTATGAGACCGTTGGATCTTGGAGGCTTAGGCATCCCCAACTTGGAGGTGATGGCCTGGGCTTTACAACTTAGATGGCAGTGGTTCAAAAAGACCAGAGCTGATCGGCCTTGGACTGACCTTGAGCATCCCTCGCATCCTAACTCGATAGCTCTTTTGCCATTGCAGCACTACGAGGTAGGGAATGGTAACAACACACTTTTTGGACTGATCGTTGGTCGCACGGTTGTTCGATTGAAAATCTTGCGCCAACAGCTTTTGCATGTGTCTCTCCAAGAATCCATAAGAGCCTGATCGTGGTGAAGCTCTCAACAACGTGGAATGGCCCAGGGACATTCAAGGAGGCCTATCTTGGGCTGGTATTGGAGAATTCCTAGGGGTTTGGGACTGCCTCATGGATTTTGAGTTGACTGACCAAGAGGATCATCAAACTTGAAGGCTAGATGCAAGCGGTTGTTATTCTTCCAAATTTGCCTATAAAGCTCATTTTTTATGGCGCTATGACCTTTGAGCCTTGGCGTCGGTTATGAAGACCTGGGCCCCGCCAAATGCAAAATGTTCTTGTGGTTGGCAATCCAAATGATGTTGACAAATGGATAAGATAGCTAAGAGGGGCCTCTCATCCGGATAAATGTCCACTATGCGATCAAGAAGACGAGATGATACAACATCTTTATCAACGTGTGTTGTGGCAAGACAAGTTTGGTTCGATTGTTCAATCCGTTGGACCTAGCGATTCAAATCCCACAACAAAACGAACTGAGCTTTGCTGCATTGGTGGCACAAGACGATGAGAAGAGTTAAAAGGAGCACAAAAAGGAGTGAACACTCTAATTATGCTCGGCGCCTGGATTATATGGAAACATAGGAATGCAGGTGTGTTTGAGGGGGCTTCTCCTTCGGTTAACACTATTTTGAGTGAGTCAAGGACGAGCACACCTTTGGTGCATGGTCAAAGCGAAGAAGTCGCAAGAGTTAGGACTTGCGTTCGCAACCTAGGTCAGAAAGGGCTAGGTAGAGTCGTGTTTGTTCGCTATGTGTATGAATCTTGAGTCTGTGTAAAAGCCTCGTTCATATTTGGTCCCCGTATGAGTGAGGATCCTGTTGGGCACCCCCTTTTTTTCATCCCCATAATGCAATGAAATGCAGCTCTCTTGCGTTTTCGAAAAAAAAGTGTTATATCTATGTGCCAATACTTAAATTAGACACTGTAGTTACATTCAAGCAGTTTAGGGTTCCTGTTACAGTCTTCAATTGTAACACCCCGGTCCATTCCTTGAGCCCGGAATGCTATTATTATTCTAACATTTACCATTTACCAATTGTTAGAAGAAAGGCAAGCTACACAATATGAAACAGGTCTGATAAGATAGAATCTTAAGGCTAACTGTCAAAGCCCGATATTAAAGTCTGATTATAACATCTAGAGGTGAAATGTGAATTACTGTCTTACATAGGAATATATGTGTGCTACCCCCACCCATACATGTCGTCTTCACTATACACCTAAAAATAACAAAACAAGAGTGAGTCCAAAGACTCAACAAGCACACAATAAAACAGTGGCATCAATATAGCAATTCAATCAATTCCATGATTGTGAATTGTAAATCATAATATTTGTAATTGTATCATTGTTTCTATCACTTTTATGCAATACAATGCGACACGTCAGTAACTGTAGCTTATACCGGTATAGCGGAATATTCAGTCGTCGATGAACCACTCAATCGCCTCGTCTTTTTTTATATGAGACCTCAACCTCCACTCCCATGGAGTACCTACCAAAGTAGGTCATGTCTCCTATGTATCAGTGCAATGTATGATGCAACATGCTTCTAATGTTAGCATTTAATCATAAGCAGCACTCATCAAGATATGATTAATTAGCACGTAATCATGCACATCATCTCATAAATACTATAGATCATGGCATAGAAACACGAGTAGCAAGTATTCATCGTAATTCATTGTTCTACTATGTATTTGCCTATTAACTCAATGGACGATGCAATGGACGCCTAATCTCCAATCCAGTGTGCGAAAAGTTGGCGTTCTACCGCTCTAAAGCGAGCTTTAGAATTTATCCACATTAATTAGTCCACAATAATATTTCACTCACCTAATTAACCATTTTACTACTTAATTACCTAAACTAATTAATTAGTCATTTGGTTAATCACCCAACTAATCACTCATAAATACTTACTGCTGAATGCATTCGTCCTGCACAAACACTCATGGCCACAACTCCATAGCACTGCACTGCATAGTACTACTACTACTACTACTACTACTACTACTACTACTACTACTACTACTAACACAACTCCTCACTACTAATCTCACTTACTCATAACCATTTACTTACTAAGCACTCACTACCAAATTACCTACACACTCACAGCCACACACGCACTGCACTAAACTAGCACTACACAGCCCACCAGCACTAGCGCACACACTGCCTACACTACTAGCACTTGGGCTACACACGCACTGCACTACACTACCACCACACTACACAGCCGACACACACGCACACGATTTTTGCCCTGGCTCTCTCCCTCTCTCTCTCTCCAAGCGTCGAGCAGGCGCACGCAGGTCTTGGGCATGCCGACCGTGGCCTGCTGCCGACCACCAATTCACCACTGGTGAGTTCCCCCGTCACCTCCCCAACAGCGCCGCCCTCTACTATTAGATCAGACCCTGATCATATGCCTAGGTCCAACCAGATTTACTCTCTGGGCTATAGGTCCAAATGAGCTGAACATAACTAAGTCTATAGAGCAACACACTTATAAGTGTTATTGAGTCTTCTCCTCTCAGAAGACTAGTCTAATGAGTGGGATCTTCCTCACACTTATAAGTTATATTTTTTTCCACAACCAATATAAGACTATTCCTAACAATCTCCTCTCACACATTGGTTGAGCACTTCTGCAACTATGAGATCCAAGGAAATGTTAGGCATCTGGCTCTGATACCAATTGTTACATCGAACCCTGGCAGTATGCCTAGGTCCAACTGGGTTTACCCTCGAGTCATAGGTCTAAATGGGTTGAATACAACTAAGCCCACGAAGCAACACACTTATAAGTGGTATTGGGCATTCTTTCTAGTAAAAGACTAGTCCAATGGGTACGATCTCCCTCACACTTATAAGTTGTGTTTTTTTCCTTTCTCACAACCAATGTAGGACTATTCATGACATCTACTACTCCTCTAGCCCCTGGCCTCTACTCCTATGTGCGCGCGGCAAGGGCGCTCGACGCCACCGACTATAAGCGCGGTGCCGGTGAGGTGCTCGACTGCCTCCCCAAGCTCACTGCTCCCTTTCCCCTTGGTATACTCCCCTTCCTCTCTACTATCATACTGCTCTATATGGTAAGTAATAAGTGATGATAAAGCAAAGTAGATCACAACCAAGAAACCCATTTCATGTTGCCCTAATCTCATGACTTTCTGGGTGTGCACCTTCGAAAAGCATGTAGCGCTATCGAATAGACAATAGTGATCTTCAAGTAATATATTTAGGGCCTGTTTGGTACAGCTCCTGCTCTCAGCTTCTCAATAGATTCTTAGGGAGCTGTACCAAACACCCCGATTCTCAAAATGATGTGATTCTGCTTCTCGCGAGAAGTACTCTCCAAAATGAACTAGAGAGGAGAAGCAATCTTTTAATGGATTCTCGTGGGGAGCTATGACCCCTAAAACCAATTTACCCATTGAAGTTTCTAGTATTTACCCGCAAAATGCTACTGGTATAAAAAATGAATCCCATCCGAGCGCCTCGCCCTCCCCACGCATCGCGCCCCTCGCCCCCTCGTCCGAGCGCTCGTCCTCCCCACGCATCGCGCCGCCGCCTCCCCTTCCCCTCCCCTCCCGCGCGCCGCCCCCCTCCCTCCCCTCCCCTCGCCGCGCGCCTCCCTTCCCCTTCCCCTCGCGCGCCGCCTCCCCTTCCCTCCCTCCTCGGCCGCCCCCGACGCCGCCCCGGCCTCCCCCGGCCCCACCCCTTCCTCCCGAGCTCCGGCACCGCCTCGGCCTCTTCCTCCTGGAATTTTTGTCTGGTGAATATGTTGAATGTTTGTCTGAATATTCTTGTAGATGTTTGGTATAGTTTGTTCTTGTGGAAGGGTGAATGCTCTTTGTAAATATGAATGTTCTTGTAGATGTTTGTATAGCAATAGTCAGCTGCGATATGAATGTTCTTGTAGATGTTTGTCAACACTGTTTGTATGAATAGTCAGCAATAGTCAGGCTCCTTTTATTTGGATATGCAAGTGTCAAAATTTTCTTAACATGTTTATTGCTCTTTTTGTTCTTAACATGTGGGTATAACTTTGTATTCTTGTTATCAGTAATCTGTTTATGGTTTCATAGCTTATTTGCTGTATGGAAGAATGACTTCTTGTGTTGGTTGTAGTTTGATGAGCGTAAATATCGTCGTGATTGAGAAGATCCCGAGCGTTGTTTTCTTGGATGTTGACAATCCGTGCCCGTAAGCAAATGGAAACATGTTTTGCATATGCAATTGCTTCGATGGACATAGAAAATTTTACAATATCTAACTCCTGCTCATGTGTTTTCAAAGCAACCGAAAAGCTAAATAATCGCTAGTGAGGCGAGGTCGCACTTGAGGCACGAAGAAACCTCCGTAAGAAAATGGCCCAAAATTGTTGGTGAAGGGCTTGATATCGATGAATGGGTATGTATCTCTTCAAGACACGTGGAATGCTCGCCCCTTTTTCTTCATGTATTTTGTTCTTAATGCTGAAATCCATCCTTCATGTGTTGATTGCAGAAGAGCGGAGAGAAAGATACCTCTTCAACAATGTGCTGTGATATTCTTGTAAACCGCTAGGTTTTGTGGTTGGTAGTTTAGTGTGTGGTAATCTAGAGTTGTGCTTGCGGGATCAATCACAAAGAACAAGCTAACTCCGTATTTCAAGATCGCTTTTGTAATGACAGATATGTGCTATTTGTGCTAGTGCTAAATCGACTTCGTAACAATGAAGTCCATAAGCATAATATTCAAATTGAGTGCTATCAGAGGAATCAAGGCGTAATCATCAACTTCACTCGCTTATAATGATTTGTTAGCGATGTGTTCATTTTCGCTTTCTAAGTACCCATGTAATATATTCAGTAAAGGAAACAAATTAAATGTGTCCGTATCTCCTCTTCTGCATAATCTTAGGTAGATTACAATGTGTCACTTGAATCGTTGTCCCTTATGGGTAATCCAACAACTAATCATTATTAGTTAACGAGCAATGTGTACAGGACGTCTGAAATTGTATCTGAGATGGACGCTGTTGATTTTTTTTTAAAGATTACCGTAGCCTGTGGTGCTAATAAGCTAATTTGTCCGGTAAGCAGAGGCATATGAGATGGATACAAAATACTGAAAGAGATGTGGAGAAGACTAGGGGTAACATAGTCTATTTCCCTCAAATCTTTTCTTTTTATGAATCTGGAGCCAACCCACTAGCCAAACGCTTTTCAGAGGTAGCTTCAGATTCTCAGAGAAGTGGATTCTTACAGAATCTAGAGCAGAAGCTGGAAAATGAGAATCTGAAGCTCTACCAAACAGGCCCTTAGACACACTACTCTGATTAAAGTCTTAGATACATTGAACAATAAGATGGAGAAAATAATAACCTTACAATGAAGCAAGTCAAATCAAAACCATCCACGAAATCCTTTGCCCCACTTTCATGACTGTTGTGGCACCTTCCAAGAGTGGGCAACACTTTCAGACACTCATGAGTGGTGTCAAAGCAGCAATTCTAATCCACCTCAACCCTTCTAGAAGCATCCACCGTCCCTATGCCCACCTTCCAAAAGCTCTTAACGTTGTAGGGGCAAACACTTATGTGCGTTAATTAATATTTTTAGATACACTACTCAACTAAAGTGTAATACCTTGGCCTGTTAGTGTGGTGGCCCATGTGGAGTTGTGGTAGTGGGATTAGTCCCACATTACTTGTCAAAAGTGAGTTGTAGTAGCATATAATGCCTATTGGGTCCAAATGTAGTACCTCTGGTTAACCCTTTTACACGAAGTGACAACGAATATGTAAGCGATGCACTACACATGTGTGGGCCTGCCCCACTGTGGGCTAGGCTTTGAATAGATTTTGTGCCAAGATATTACGTGTGGAGCTAAACCAAGCCAAGTCACCGTATGTTTCATTTTCCTTCATCTTTTCGCTTCTTCTTCCCCCTTTCCTTGTATAGTTCTACTTTTCTTGCTTGCCTCGTGCTCTCTTAGTCTCGGTTCTATGCCATCAATAAAGCCCCCATGCCCACCTAGGCAGGCATGGGCCTTGCAATCCCGTAGATTATAGCCTATCCCCATGAGGAGCTAGTTTGTGTGGAATTCCTATTAACATTAGGCTAGCTTGGTGCTATTGAGGCTCGGGGAATCTTTGAGTTGGGTGCTCCACTGCCCCTCCCTTAGGGAGTCCCTGAGTTAATTTATTGGCTGTTCATTTTTCAGTTAATACTTTTAGATATATTACTCAGCTAAATTCTTAAGTACACTCAACAATAAGATGTGGCAAATAATAACCGATGATAAACCAAAGTAAATCACAACCAAGAAAACCATTGCCTATTGTCATACTCCCACGGTTTTCTAGCTATGCACCTTCAAAAGGTGTACAATACTTTCAGAGACACTCATGAGCTTTAATTAATATATTTATATACACTACTTGATTAAAGTCTTAGATACATTGAACAATATGATGGAGAAAAAATAACCTTACGATGAAGCAAGGCAAATCAAAACCAACCATGAAATACATTGCCCATTTCCCACTTTCATGACTATTGTGACACCTTCCAAGAGTGAGCTGCACTGTTGGACACTCTCGTGAGTGGTGTCAAAGCAGCAGATCTAATTCACTTTAACCCTTCTAGAATCTTCCATCCGTCCATTTGCCAACCTTCCAAAAGCACGTAATATTGTAGCACAAACACTTGTGAGAGTCATTTAATATTTTTTAGACACACTACTCAACTAAAGTCTTAAAAACATTCAACAAATAAGACGTGACAAATAATAACCCAGTGATAAAAGCAAAGTAAATAACAACCAAGAAACCCATTACCTGTTGCTCTACTCTTATGGCTAGCTAGCTGCCTACCTTCCAAAAGTGTGCAACTTTGTTGGATAGACACTCATGATAGTCAATTAATATTTTTAGACACATTACACAATTACAACTCTTAAATACATTCAACAATATGATGTGGCAAAAATAATCCTACAATGAAGCAAAACAAATCATAGCCTAGAAAAAGCATTACCCATTGCCCTACTCTCACGGTTGCCTGGTTGCCTAACTTCCAAAAGCACACAACATTGTCAGACAGACACTTGTGAGTGTTAGTCAATATTTTACTAGATTAAAATTCTTAAATACATTTAATAATAAAATGTGACAAAAATAATCCTACGATGAAGCAAAGAAAATCACAGCCAAGAAAAACATTGCCCATTGCAGCCATGAGTGTGAACTGTGAAGCTAAGCCAAGCCAAGCCAACATATGTTTCATTTTCCTTCTTCTCTCTTCTTCTTCCTTGCCTTTCTTGCCTCTTGCTCTCGGTTGTATGTCATCAATAAAATCCCCATGCCCACGTAGGTAGGTACGACGCCTCCCAATCTCGTAGGTTTATAGCCTGACCCCATGGTGTCGGACCCCGGAGCAACGACTCACGGATGCTCTGTGTAAATTGCACTAGTCCAGGATCAGCTAGTGCACACAGTGAACAACAAAGATAAATATCCCACCATTCTGAAGTGGGTCCATTCAACTGATGAGAGGTGAACAACACTCTTTCTTGATCAGTGCACTGAATAATGTCTAGCTTCCTTCCTATGGCTTTGAGCTAATCATCTGCGTCCATAGGATCAGTGCTGCTGGAGAAGGACGGGGAACACATCCTCATAAATTTTGATAGTCTTGATTTTGGGACCTGAGCTGGTATTAGTGGAGTAGGTTGTGCAGGGTTATTGATGGTATACACCAGTAGTTGAATGAGTTGATTCTAGTTAGCCATCATTTGTGCCCAATCGGGTCCATTGGTAGGAGGTGGCGGAGGGATGGGAGCATTCTGTCCTCCATTAGTTCCATTGTGATTGTTGTTACCATTGCCATTATCTCGGGTGTTCACCATCTACTTGATACTTTTAAGGATTAGGAGAGGGGAGACTCAAGACAAAGGGAGAACAGGGGATGTTTTGCACAACCCAACACAAAATTTTAATTTAGCAAAACCTTTATTAAGCAATAATAAGTAATAGTTACGACTATTGACAAAAGAGAAAACTAATGACTTGTAATACCATTTAATAGCTAGCTTAACAACTTATCCTGAAGGGGTAAGAGTTATCTTGGTGTGATCCTTCGTAGTTCTCGAGGTACAAAACGTGATCCTGCAAGGCGAAGATTGAAGTGGCGACAGATTCGATGAATTCCAACCGTTGTTATCTATAGTTGTTTTGAGCAAGGAAAGATTTAGAAATAGGTTTTCAAGTAATGACATAAAGATAAGGGAGAATTGGAAGATGAGAGCGAGCAAAGATTGAGAGGTAAGATTAAGCAAAACTTTTTGTAAGTACTGGTTATTTAAAATAAATCCTTAGGATCTGACTATTCTATTCTACATACGGCCATATCCTAGAGTCAACCTGGCTCTGATACTATTTTTGTCGGACCCCGAAGCAACGACTCCTGGATGCTCTGTGTAAATCGCACTAGTTCAAAATCAGCTAGTGCACACAGTAAATAACAAAGATAAATATCAACCATAATTATATTTATTCATTAACTAAATATGGGCATAACTGCTAAAGTTTACATCAATGATTCATAGGCTAAATTTAAATATAAGCAGTGGAAGAAAAGCACTGAAGTGGAAGAAGCCCATTGAGCCTGCTCATAGGCAAATGATAGTAAGACGCGGTCTACTCGTCCTGATCCTCACCGTAGTCGAAGTTGTGTTTCTCTAAGATGTGAAAGTAAGGGTGAGTACAAATATGTACTTGCAAGTCACATGGGAGAATGCAATATAATGACAAAAGGCAACAAAGAAAGGCATATAGGGTTAGTTTGAGTGTAAAACAACATTTAAATAATACAGTAAATAGATTGAAATTGCTGAATTTAATACCATAAGTAAAGACAATATTTATAACTAAAATTAATAGCGTTAGTGTAGGTCCATCCCTCGCACTAAACTAACCACGGGCGCCATCCCACCTGGACCATCTTTTCCAAAAAGTCTCATATGAATTCCATCCATCCACATGCTTTTTAAACTCTTATGGATTTCTTCCATCCATAAGCCTTTTTAGAAACTATTTTGAAAATTAAAGTCTAATATAAGAAAAACTTTACTCATCTTGCCCATGACTGTGGTTATGGATATCTAGGATAGTTTATACACTCTGCAGAGGTTGTATATCTTCACCCACAAGACATGATTATCTCATATTACCACGCGATTAGCAAACTTATTTTGGTTTGTGACGGAGAGATCATGACGAGGTATTACAAAGTGAAGCCTTCAACCTGGCTAAGTCAACACTAAGCTTTCACCCCAGTAAGGAATCCACTAGCCGAGACACCCTCTTGAGTCGAGTAAGACTTCACATGGCATACGTCATGCTCACTTTCAACCTACAGTGAGATTCAGGTTGGGATCTACAAATTAGTCAGCCACGACTATTCTATACCAGCCTTGTGATAGTACGATAAGGGTTTTGTAGCAGTAATTCACAGACCAGTCCTTAACTTGACTTAGACTCAAACCACATACCCCCTATGCCTGACAATCAACATTGTGTCACCGAACAATAACTCATGCCAGCACTCACCACCTAACCATTAGTCTAAGTCTAAACTAAGTTTTTTATTTTATTTTGAAATATTTTATAGACTTTCTTGACTCACTGAAGTCAAAGATACTTTTTAAAAGTTTATTATTTTATGTGAAAATGGTATCTCAAAACAAAAATTATGCCTAAGCAGGTCTAAACATTTGATATAAAATTCTGTAGTCCATATTAGTGTACTAACCAAAGTTTTATTCTAGGGTGACAAGATATTCACGAATCAATATCAAAGTAATAACAAATATACATTAACTAAATTTAAAACTAGAATTGGAATACTTTGAATAAAAATATGCATATAGAATAACTTAAAATAACATAATTTTATTTTACAATCTCATATTAACATGATCAAGTTGTGTGATTTGCCTTGCTGCACGAATTGGTGCGAATCATGCTTGAAGAATTCTTCCGAATCATCGAAGTATACACGTGAAAAACTCAAATAAAATTAAAATAAATTTAAATAATCTCCAAAATTTAAAAAAGAGGGAAAAATGGATAGAGGAAAATGTTTTATGAATTTAGAAATTTGAATGGGTCCAATCGGAGCTAGGATGAGGGAGAAAGGGCTCCCGAAAGTTTGAATTCTAAGAAAATGATTAAATATGCAATTTTGGAATTATTTTTCTATTAAAAAATATATTTATGACATCAGTAGGGAATTTTGAAAATTATTTTTCTAAAGAAAAATTAATATTATGATGTCAGCAAAGGTGATTAATTTTTGGCCGACTTATTTTTCTTCTAAAAATCTATTTATGATATCATGCGGTCATGAGCCTTAGGGTTGACTTTGGCTGACAAGTGGGCCTGATCTATGTGGACTAAGTCCATGGACCATTGGCTAGGTGAGTTGGCAAAGAAGATTACGTGGCATCTACGTGGCAGGTGATGGGACAAATTTATGTGGCAGGCCACGTGGATGACACGTGGCATGGTAGGTCTCGTGTGCTGATGTGGCTACCACATGGCAATGACGTGGATGCTCACTCAGCAAAAATATTGATGTGGCTGCCATTTGGAGGATGGGTGGCTGTGACATGACTTGTAGTGGTGACGTGGTTGTGTGGCACCTCGTGTGTGCATCCAGCGTTGAGGTAGTATGCCTCGTGGCACCACATGGCGACCACATGTGCACGGCTTGCAGACGTGGCGGCGTCAATGATGAGCGGGGCACAGGGACCAATGGTCACCAGCGCTACGCGCGAGCGGCATCGTCCAACGAAGGGTGAAATTGAGAGAGGGAGCCATGGGGATCTTCATGGTATCGTGCGTGGGCTTGGGCGGTGGTCAGAGGGGGCCGACGACGGAGGAGAAGGTGGTGATTGCTCAGGCTCTAATGAAGACAACGTTCCGTCGGCGCTTCTCAACAGTGAAGGGGTGGAGAGTGGTCACGCGGTCACCTGAATGCCAAGGGCAGCGATGACAGAGCGTGAAGGTGGTCGAGGCAGTGGAGATTGCTCGTCGGAGGGCATTGGTGAAGTGGAAGAAGGTGGCACATGGCGCAAGGATTCTCAGGTACGGGAGAGGAAAGGCGTAGGGTGGGAGGCGGTGGTGTGGAGAGGGGTGGAGCCGAGAAGGGGTATAAATAGGGTTGAGGGGGAGGCACTAGCCGGTAATTTCTCGCTGGCGATTGCGGGCGACGGTGATCGCAGAGAGGGGAAAAAGGAAGGTGCGGCCGTGGAGGGAAGGAAATCAGGGAGGGAGCTGGACGGTTCGCATGGAAAGAAGATAGAAGAAGGAGGGAAGGGATCCCGGGTAGTGGCGGAGGAGTCGACAAAAATGGCGACGGCATTGTGTGGGGAAATAGGGGGGCAGGAGGAAGAAGAAGGTGGTGGCGGAGGCCGACGGGTGGGGCTGGGAACGGGAGAGAGAGGGGGCAGGCTAGGGCGTGGCCCGATGGCTGTCGCGCGGAGAGAGGGGAAGTAAAAAAGGGGCGCGGGCGGTGGGGATGAGCCGAGGTGACGTGGGTGAAATCTTGTCATCCACGTGGCGGCCGGATAAGGAGGGAGGGAAATTTGAATTTTCATTTTCTTTCAAATAAAGCCAGAGAATTCAAATAATTTTAGAAAATAGCAAATAGAATCTACAAATTTTAGAAAAATTTATAAAATTATTATAGACTTAATAAAAATATTTCTAAATTATTTTGATATTTACTTGTTATAATAAAATATTTTTAAATTTTTAAATTCCAGAAAGTCAGAGAAAATTCAAATAAAGGCCAAATGAGTTCAAATAATTAATTTAAATTAGGATTTTTATAATAATTCAAAATATCCTTTATTTAGTAATATCTTTATGTTTTTTTACTTAAATGAATTTTTAAAATTAGGCCTATTAAAAGCAGAAAAATAGGCAATTAAAAATTTAAAATTTCAGGCAACAAAAGCAATTATTTTTATTTTAAATTAAATAAAAAATTTTACCTTAATTTTTAAATTAAACAGCTAGGCTGTTACACATGGCGAGCTAGTTTGTGGGGAATTCCTATAAACATTAGGCTAGCTTGGTGCTGTTGCGACATGCGGAATCGTTGAGTTGGGTGCATAGTTATTGAAACCGGACTGGTCATCGAACCGCTTGAGCTTCTGGTTCACGGTTCATTGGTTCAACCGATAATTAACCGGTCAAACTGCCGGTTCAACGTAGCTTATAAATAAGTGCAACTTCTATATATACACCATACGCGGCCTGCTCACTTGGCTAGCAGAGCAACGCAACTGAGCCAATCAACAGGTCCCGGGTTCGAATCCCCCCACGCGTGCAATATTTTTCTGGCTTCCGCGTAGTGGTGCGTCCAACCGACACCGGTTTTTTTTGGTTTATATC
This sequence comes from Melocanna baccifera, assembly GCA_036346265.1. NCBI lineage: Eukaryota > Viridiplantae > Streptophyta > Magnoliopsida > Poales > Poaceae > Melocanna > Melocanna baccifera. Next base: position 9,876,485 of record CM070680.1, on the reverse strand, counting down.
AAAACCGGCCAGTTTAACCGGGAATTTTCCGGTTTAGAACGGTTCACTTGCACAGCCGGTCTAACAGTAAAATAAAACCGGATTGGGCTTCGGTTTCAGTTTTTTTCGGTTGAACCGCCGGTCCAGTCCGGTTTTCATAACTAGGGTTGGGTGCTCTACTGCCCCTTCCTTGGGGAGTTCCTAAGCTAGTTTGTTGGCTATTCATTTTTAGTTAATATTTTTAGATACACTACTCAGCTTAAATTTTAAATACATTCAGCAATAAGATGTGGCAAATAGTCACGCGATGATAAAGCAAAGTAAATCACAACCAAGAAACGCATTACCTGTTGCCCTACTCTCATGGCTATGTGGCTGGCTACCTTCCAAAAGAACGAAGCATTGTTGGACGGACACTCCTCAACGTCAATTAATATTTTTAGATACACTACTCAATTAAAAGTCTTAAATACATTCAAGAACAAGATGCGGCAAAAGTAATCCTATGATGAAGCAAATAATATCACAACCAAGAAAACCATTGACTAAGGATCGGTAGCACCTGGGAAAGAAGCAATGGCGGTCATGCAAGCCTATATTTTCCAAAGAGAGGAAATGCAATCCAAAGAGCTAGCATGCAACGAAGTTTGACCAATATAGAACCAAAACATTGTAATCCATTCTTAATCTACCAAACATTGAGACCAACAGAAGCTATAGAAAGGTTCTTAGCCTTCTATTACCTTTGTCTTAAGCTAGAGCCATCCTTTTTCACAGCCAGGATTAATCCTTTCTCATAAACTCAGTAAGTATGTTAGTCCTTTAAGCATGATTATCATTAATTACTAAAACATTAAAATAGGGACCTAAATGCTTCAATTGCGCTGGATTCAGTGTTGCGGCTAGAAAGGGGCGTGGTGGAGCAACTATTGTAGAGGAGCAGGCGGCGTAGCTGGATCGCACTAGATCCAGTGTCCTCCCTACCAGGAGTGACGAGGTGGAGCGACGACTGGAGAGGTTGACCGAATCTGATCTCATCTTGACAACCGACGGCCATATCTGGTGGCCTCCTCGCTCGTGGCTCGATAGGGTGTGATATACGACAAATGTGTGGCATCCTGGCAAAATAAGAAACTCGTCAACTCGATGGTATTTCTTGAAACTTTTGGTTAAAACCTTTGTCAACCTGTTTGAATCTTTTTGAAACTTTTTGGCTAAAACTTGAGTTCCAAAATATAAAATTCATGGAACCTTCTAGCTTGAAACTTTCTTAAAATCTTCTGAAAACTTCTAAAAACACACAAAACTTACTAAAACCTAAAATTTTTGTTCTTTTGAAAACCTCTTGCTATACCATTACCATTCCCTAGTCACTTCATAAGCTATGGCAAAAACAATTTTATGATGAAGCAAAGTAAATCACAGCCAAGGAAAAACATTGCCCATATTCCAAAAGCACGCAACGCTGTTAGACGGATACTCGTGAGCATCAGTTAATATTTTTATATACACTACTTGCTAAAGTTTGAAAGACATCCAGATATATGGTCTGTTTGTTTAAATTGTAGATTCCGAAGCGCAGCACCGTGAGTATCTAGTAGTCGGGATCCGAGAAGTTTGGATAACCCAAATTGTGGCTACTAGTTCATTTTCCTGATTCGTAGCTTCCGCTACTTAGAATCTGAATGAAAATCTGGACTGTTTGGGGGAGCTGCAGATTCTAGGAGTAGCTGCAGCTACCAGAAGCTAAAACAAACAGGCCTATAATATGTGAAAAAAAATCCAATAATAAAGCTAAGTAAATCACAGCCAATAAACCATAGCTTGTTTCCCCACTCTCACGACTGTCTGACTACCTACCTTCTAAAAGCGTGCAGTACTGTCGGACAGACCCTCGGGAATGTCAATTAATATTTTTAGATACACTTCTTGATTAAGGTGGTACTCCAACTAATTTTTAGTTTAAACTTTTGACTGTAGTTTTTGATTAAAATTGTACTATAGCGGGCTAGCGGCTATTAATTTTTTCTAAAAAAAATTAAAATAGAAAAGACAAAAAAAGATAAAAAAAGATAAAATTAGAAGTTAATATATTTCAAATAATTTTTAATTTAAATAAATTAAAAGATAAAAAGGCTAGAAACTATACTCGATTGGAACGGAACCTAAAGTCATAATATATTCAACAATAACGGTAAAAGTAATTGTACATTTTCCCCGCTGTCATGAGTCATGACTGCTGTGCCTGTTGCCACCTTCCAAAAGTGGACAGCCCCGTCGGAAACTCGTGAGCTGGTGCGAAACCACCAAATCTAATCCACTTAGACCCTTCTAGAAGCTTCAACCAGCCCCTTCTCCGGTTCTCCCCCCTTCATCCCGTTTCGTCGTCGGTCCAAACCCTAGCTTTCACTCGCCGGAGCGGCTCCGATAGGAGGGAGAGCGAGAACGAGGGGGAGAGAGCTAAGCATGGATCGGATCGTCGGCGGCAAGTACAGGCTGGGCCGCAAGATCGGGAGCGGCTCCTTTGGGGAGATCTACCTCGGTTCGATCTCGATCCCACCTCCTTCGATTTTCCTTCCACCGGTTGCTCGAGTTGATGAGGTCTCTCTCTGCAGCGACGCACGTCGACACGTACGAGATCGTCGCCGTCAAGATCGTGAGCTCCTACTCCTCCGCTCGCGTTAGATTTGGTTGAATCTGCTTGGGTTTTCCTGCGTCTGGTGCCGCTAATTGCGCAAAGTGTTGGGTTCTTGGAGGAACCTTGATGATTTATGATGTGGTTTCGGGCACCGCGAAGATTGCTCCTTTTTTTTTTCTTTTGATTGTTTAGCTTGCAGCGTGTTGCGCATGTTAGAAATGGCTGACTCAAGTTTTAGGTTTTGAGCTCAATTCATTGTTGCGACTGATGAGGTAAAATTGCCTAGTATTCCTTGCTGTTTGGTTGCTTATGGCTTGTGCGAAATGGTATGTTTGTAGCACCTTTTTACACGTCAAATTTGGTGGGTTCTTTAGCAAAAGAAGAGAGGTGCTTGATTTGGAGGTGCAAATTGCTTTGTGCTTCTGCAAGGCCCTCTATTTCAAAATTTTCCAACGGCATTGTGGTTTCGGAGTAATCATTCCCGCCATAGCTGTGCTATTCGTCCATTTATTTAGACTTATAGAGATACATGGTACAAGGTATCATAATTTCAGTGATATAACTATCCTTTTTTACTCTTTATCCAATTTTCTCTTATGCTGGATGATATTAATGGATTATGAGCAGCCGCTATATTTGGTGCGTTACTTTGAAGTATGAAGGTGTAAAGGAGGAAGGTGTCGTGTCACATGTAGGGATGGTCATCATTTAATACAACAATGCGACACATATCTTTTCCGTTAGTACATGACAAATTGACATTTATATGTGAGGAAACAATTCCAGATCATGAGAATACAAGACAAGACAACTCGGCAAATTGTACTATTCTGTGACCCCAAGTATAAACTCTGCAGAAGTGTCAACCACATATCTGTCTAGGGAAATTTGCTCCTGAAAATATTGAATGGCACGGTCTTTTCTAACTTTTGATTGCTTCAGTTTGTTAAACATCTTGCTTATTTTTGCTTGTAGAGTTGTGGTATCATTTATGCCTTAATAGATTGATTTCTCTTTTGCAAGAATTATGTGGGTTTTGACATGTCTCCACTCACTATTCTAGATTTGGCTTGATTGCTTTTCATTCTTGGCTGTGTTTTTGCATTGCAAAGGAACTATATTTCCATTCTTTTCTGACATAATCTTGGAATTTGTATGTTAGTGTCATTTGAATTAAATAAATAGGACTCACCAAGATTTCTGTAGTATCCTATGCAGTGTGCTAGTTGCATATCTTGTTCATTTTTCCATTTTTATTTTTGGCTTGGTCATGGACAGAATGGTTTCTTCATAGTTCTTTAATGGAATTAGAGAGTATAGACAAAATGTGAATAGATTTCATAACTTTACATCATCAATTGATTTATACCGACAAATGATTTGTGATGTTCCTTTCGGATTTCTTAACCCTTCTATTGTGCTGATTTATGTTGCATTGATTATATTCAGGAAAACAGCAAAACCAATCATCCCCAATTGCTATATGAGGCCAAGCTGTATAATGCTCTTCAAGGAGGGAGTATGTGTTTTGAGCTACAAATATTTTTTTTATTGCATCAATCACTATACCATTGATCCATAGCTATTGTGGTAATTCTTGGTACTTGTGAATTCATGTAGCTGGTATCGCAAACATAAAATGGTGCGGCATTGATTTCGAGGACAATGTTCTTGTTATTGATTTGCTTGGGCCAAGCCTTGAGGATCTGTTTGTTTATTGTGGCCGAAGATTCTCACTGAAGACAGTCTTGATGTTGGCGGATCAGATGGTAATAATAGAAAATTTGCGTCAATGTCTTGTTCTATTTGCTAATGGTGATGCAGTTGTGGAAGTTAATTTCTTCTGTTGAATTCCTGCTGTTTCTTGTTGATAAAGCTTTTACTCCACAGTTCATACTTTTAATAAAACAGCCAATTGTTAAGGCTAGACAATTTCTGTTTTTAAACAAGCTTTTAATCTACTCTTAAAATCAGGTGTACAGTGTACCAGTACCAGGATTCCATGAGACACAGCAAATATTTGATTCCCTGGCATTTTTTCTTTCATGGTTATGCTCTATTGCTTCTGCTTCTTTTGTATTTACTAATGCATTCAAACTCTTATAAGCAATTTTGAAATTGTGCTTGACCACACATATTTATGCTTTACTTTTTTTATGAACTGATTTCTGGAGCGGAGTCGTTATCTGTGCAGCCTACAGAACCCTTCATATTATGGATTCCCGTTTTATCATTAGTGCTTTGTTTATAGCTAATTACTCATTTGCTCCTGCAGATAACAAGAATAGAATTTATGCATTCCAAGGGGTATTTGCACAGAGACATCAAGCCTGATAACTTTCTTATGGGCCTTGGTCGAAAAGCTAACCAGGTGTGTAACAAGCTGGCTATCGACACTTATGTTGACGTAAGTATTCATTCATGATTGTTTTGTGATCCAACTCTCAGGTTTACATCATTGACTTTGGACTTGCAAAGAGATACCGTGACTCAACCACCAATCGCCATATACCTTATAGGTGAGCCAATTATTTAGAACCGCATGTTTTTTCTTTAACTATCGTAATTGTGCATTTGACATTTATTTAATCTTCTAATTTTTGTGTTATTACATATGTAGTCTGAGTATTGTTAACATACGTAACTTTTTTCAGAGAAAATAAAAACTTGACCGGCACAGCTCGCTATGCAAGTTGCAACACTCATCTTGGGATTGGTGAGCAATATGGCCATTCTATTTCTGTAACGTCATTAATGGAGATACTTGAATAGTTGAATTATGCACATGTATATTGTGTTAATTGTACCAGCCTCATTATTATGCTTGGAGTTGGAATACTAAAATATATTGTCATTTTTCATTACTTTCCTTTGAGATCAATCACTAAACTTAGTGTTGTTACCACTTACCAGAGCAAAGCCGAAGAGATGATTTGGAGTCCATTGGATATGTTCTTCTGTATTTTCTCAGGGGAAGGTAGGATTCTTCTGTGTTAACACACTATCCATACAGTGTTTTTTCCCTTCTCATTGTGGTGTAGTAATGAAAGATAACTTCAAGTGCACCATTGTGATAGGTGCATTTTCTCAAGTTCATTATTGAAGACTATGTGTTGTTGGCACTTTTTGAAATAAATAGCAATGTATACGTATGTAGATCTATTCCCTTTCTTACTATTGTGATCAATAGGCCAGCTAGCTTTGATCTTGATTTTGACATAACCATATGTTTTCCTATTAAACAACTTTTTTATATGATATCTATGTTAACTAACTATATGTTTCATCCAGTCTTCCTTGGCAGGGTTTAAAAGCTGCCACCAAGAAGCAGAAGTATGACAAAATAAGTGAGAAGAAGCTTTCAACACCTATCGAGGTTGTTTAAGCTTACATGTTTTAAATTGGAATTTTTTTTACACTTTTATATCATTGATGGAGACTGCTCATTGGGTTTTCTCGTTACAGGTTTTATGTAAATCCCATCCTGTGGAATTTGCTTCTTATTTCCACTATTGCCATTCGTTGACATTTGATCAACGACCAGATTATGGTTTTTTGCGACGGCTCTTTAGAGATCTGTTTGACCGTGAAGGTATAGCATCAGAAGCAATAGTGTGAAATTTCCCATTGTGCTTCTATGACATACGCTCAATAACTTGTTGAATATTTGGCTGCCTGCAGGTTATCAGTTTGATCATGTCTTTGACTGGACATTGTTGAAGTGTAAGCAATCCCAGAAGGCGAAGGCTCAACAAGTATGTTCTATTAGTACTTTTTGGATGCTATGCTTTTGCTCGTGCCACATAAACATTTCATTTCTCTTTTAAATTGATGGAACAATTGTCAGAAGATAATGCATCTTAAATTAGGTTTGACACACTTAAATTTTCACTTACACGCAAAAACTTTCTGTTTTTGTTCTGGGTCGGTTTACCTTTTGTTTTTTCTCTTCTTTGACGCACTTAATGAAATGAACATAGTTTTTCTCCCACAGTGATGTTTCACTTTTTACCTGTTTATATTTGCGAACTTTATCTTAGTACCTTTGCTGATTTTGCTCTCTCTCTCTCTCTCTCGCTCACTCGCTCTCACCAATGACAGCAAGATCCAGGTGTAAGTAGCCGGCCAGTTGCAACGAATATGGACAAGCACCAAGGTAGCATATTCACAAAATTCTTTGTATCAGTTGGCATCAAAGTAGTTTTTTTAAAAAAAATATGATTCTGCCCTTGTAGTAAATTGTACTTGCTGGATTAAAAAATTGTTTCCAGAAATGTTGATCAGTCAAATACCCTGCAAAATTCTTCCTGGTCTTTACGTCATAGACATTTTTCTTATCGTGATATTATCTTTCATGACGCCTTTTATAGGAATATAGGGTGGCAATTACATTCTCATGCTTGTAACTTAAATCTTTCAGTTAGTGGTTCACGCCCAACCGAAACTTCTGTTCAGCTTGAAGCAGAGCAACGCCCGGCAATCAGAATGCAATTCAGATCTACTGCTGAGAACAGTCGTTCTAATAATCGGCACCCTGATAAATTGGTATGCCCTTCTTTCTGTTTATTGATGATGAAAATATTCCAACTTCCTTAATGTAACATTTGAATATTTGTCACCTCTAAGTAATTTTAAATGCTCATGGAATTTCAGAATGTCATCCTGGGCTCTTGCAGCATTACATTTTTTTCACCTGATAGGAATAAAAAAAAACCCATGGATGTTTATGATACCTACTGTTCGGTTATAATTTTCCTTTTCTAATTTTCCTTTCTTTTTTTGCTGCAGAGAGTGGGTACTACCACTGATAATGCATTGTTGCAATCCACATCATTTGGCGCTGCTGATGCTCCAAGGAAGAATATGACATTCTCAAAAACACAGGAGCTTGCTGATCTCCCCAGTCATGGAGCTAACAATCCAGGGCCTTCTAACCACCTTTAGCATTTGGATCAGTTAGTTCCTAAGGGCATGCTGGTCCATTCAGTTAACCATTGGTGAGACTACCTTTAATGCTGTTGTGTCTTGCCTTGCACTTTCTGTGTATTTATGGTATGGACAAGTATGTTGGTGCTATTGGTGTTTTTCTTCCAGTTGGCCTTGCGGCATCTTTAGTTTGCCCAACAAAATACTCTCTCCCCATATAATGGGTAAAGTTAAGTTGCATCCTTGTAGTCTGTCAATGCTTATGGTTGGTGTAAGGTGTCTTCTGACATTTACGCTGTGTGGCTTTATGGCAGTTCTTTGAAGAACTTATGAAATATTCTTTTGGATATATTAGCTAATTGACAACATCTTTTTTTTTAGGATCATAATATAACTATTTTACTAAAATATGTACCACCTATCTGTAGCTAGCTAATCCCACATTGCAGCAGAGCAGAGAAATGCCAAACAGAGCTTTATGATTCTAATGGCCTCGTTGACTGAGTTTAGCTTATCCAATAAGCCAGCTTATTGGGCTTGTGGCCACACTTTGGCAAGTTTGACCTATTTGGTTGGTAGGGTGGCCATGCCTAAAAGTCAAGTGTGGTAGGGGATAAAACACTAAAGCCAATTAGGCCTATTAGTTATCCCATGTATGGCTGGAACCCACCATCTTGCCCTATTTTTGGCGCATTCTATCACCACCACCGTCTCTCCACTCCTGGGGTGGGATGGGGGTTCTTTGCCGCCTTTGCCAGCACCTTCTCATGCCCAAGGCTTCGAAGTGTGAGCAAGGAAATAGTGTGCAGCGGTGATTACACCCTCTTGATTGTGTGACAAGATTGGAGGTGGTGGGGGCACTAAATTTGTTGAGGGAAAGAGAAAGAATAGGTGGAGAGAAATATGGGGAAAATGTGGATTAATTGTGCTTTGGCTCTACTCATGGGCCTAAGTTGGCTATATACTCGTGGGTCAGGTCTCAAGTCTTACAAATAAGGAGTTGTGGTGCCCCTAAGGTTCAGCATGGCGAAACTTGGATGTCAATTAAACCACCTACCTATTTGGGAATGCCATGCTGTGGAATCAGTTGGCTGTGGAGAATATTTGCCATATCTTAAAAGTTTGCCAAATTAGTTAATAAATACTTAATATACCCCAAATCTGCATTTCGAAAGTGTTTTTTTTGAAAAGCTACCTTTCTCCAAATGGAAATTTTAGAGACTTATAGGTTTCTAAGTTGGTCAATCCGAGCAATTGTATGGTTTATGTAATTAGTGCTTACCTTCTAGCCTACAGATTATAAATAATGCCAACTATACCCAAAACACGTATTGGGGGAGCATTCATTATTGGGAGATTTACTATTTGGGAAGTAAATCTTTTCCATACACTATATTGGGATGGTTTAATGAGTCTGATCTGCAATTTTCAAGGCATTGAGCATGATGGCATAATAGTAATACCCTAACGAAACCTACTTGTGGCATTTGAAAATTTTTTTCTTCGTAAGTTTCTGTTTCAAATATTACATTATTATTTTCATTTTTCAAAAATGTCACTGGACACTATCTCTCTCTCTTTTTGTAGAGTGCCTTGTTTCTTCTGTATGATATGTAGCAGTGTTGCATTTTCAATGTCCCTGTAACCTATTTTGGTGATGACACTAGGGTCACTCTTGTCCATGTTTTTTCTGCATTGTAGTGATCTATCTGCCATTGTAAGTTATTGGATATGGTTTCAGGGGAGAATTCAGAGCGAACCTGTGTGCTTCTATGGTTTGGTGCATGAACCCACTGCTGAAAATTGCTCTTAGGTTTTTAAGGTGCCCTCTGTATTGCATGAGGTGATTACTACCTGCCAGAAAGAGTGGTTGGGGTGCTGCTATGAATTCAACGTCAGTTAGCATGCAGTGTTCAAGATATTTGCCTTTCCATACTATGTGGATAATATATGGAAGCTTTCTTAAGAATTTCAGTACCCTATTTTGTGTTCTGCATGAGCGTTTGCATTGTAACACTTCACCTGGGCTCATTGATTCAGGGTCCTTGCCAATTAATAATAATGATGCTGTATCCCATAAAGAGAGCTTGGTGGGACTCATCAGAATAGCTTTAGCTTTAATAGGGATCAGCACCGGTGTGATGACGTATGCTCCACTTGGCATCTCACTGTGGGATCTCCTTCTGACTTACAACTGGTTTTATTTGTAAGTCAACTGGAGTTGCTATTTGTTACATTGTATTATAAGTAACTGGGATTGGATTTCTCACCTAAATATTTTTCTTGCCAGATTTCAGTTTAGCTGCTTTCAATTCGCAAGCAGATCGACATCTTATTCAACTTGGATGGGCTGTAGATTCAAATGTGTTTGGCGTTGAATTCCACCAAGCAAGGATTATGAAGAGCTACCTGGGGGGTATATGATTTTGGTTAGCGTAGCCTACTTCAATGATTATTTTGACTGCTTCCAGCAATTTGCCTTGTTCTAAACAAATGATCTGCCACTCTGAGAGAACTGGTGGAGGAAATTCATTCCCATTCTCAAGTGCCACCTTCTGCAGCTTAAGATATAGGAGATCACATATTCAATCTATAAGAGCAAGAGGCCTTGCGGATTGCTGTATTGTTTTGAGCTGAGGTAAAAAGGTCACATATGCCATATGATACCGTTGGCACTGCCATGGTGTAGTTTGTGTTTTTGCTGGATGACTTCTACTAGTTATCGGATGTGTAATGGACATTTCATGGCATAATTTGTAGAATCAATGCCTCATTCCATTATGATTTTAATCATATAGTTCCAAACGAAAGGTTTTGGCTGTTGATTTTGGTGTGGAGCTTGCACTTGTTTGAAATTAAAGGAACGAAATGGACTGCTTATACCATTCTGAAGAAATCAGGCCGTCTGCTGCTGTATTTATCAAGAAGCTATGTGTTATGTCATTTTGTAGCTAATGCTACAGGTCATCTGAATAACCCTCGTGGTGAGGATGTATGGTTCACTACACGTTAATGCTTTCAGTGCTGTTGTTTTCATGCTTAATGATTGAGCTGTTTGAGCATTACTTCTGGGTGTTCAGTGCAAGTTGAAGTGAACTTTGATGGTTTGCTTGAGACATCCGTGCAATTTTTGTATCCAAAACCTCGTCATTTTAGATGTGGATCAATGCACGCCGTGCAATCTCTAGCTTGTCTAGTTAATGTAACTTTTGTTTGAAGTGTTTTTTTTAAAATGCTCGTTCACCTGGGAATGGGATGAAAAAATTGATAGAACCTTGTTTCTTCATTATTGTAGGAAATGCTATTTCATTCTTGATTTTGGACTGTACTAATCTGTTCCTTGCTGCGAGCAACACGCCTTTTTTAAAATGAGGCTTGAAAGGAAGCAGGTAACTCCAGCTCCTGCTCGAACTATTCATCTAAGCTTTGTACTTCTCCCGGGGGAATTGGTAACTTCCCATCTGGAGTCGGCTCTCACTGCCCTCTGTTGTTATTGTTCAGACATTGCAATTGCAATTCTTTGCAAGGCGTATAAGCGCATTTACAGCGATGGTAACAAAGGAAGATTACGTGGTCGCAAGTCAATGGCCACACAGGACCAGACGACTAGTAAGCAGTCTGAGGTGCATGGTTACTCCAGTTCTTCGGCAAAGTCAAATGTTGTCGACAAACACCTGCATGATAAGAGGAGCGAGCCTAAGGTCATGTTTTTTTTTTCAGTTTTTGGTTTTGGCTTCTGTTACAGAACATAACTTTCAAACGAAATATTTTTTTAAGATAGGGTCTACAAGTTAATTGTAGTACACGTTAAAAACCTAATATCTATATCATCAAAAATCGCAAGCGAATATCTCTCTTTTCGCAATCTCTATCGCAAACAGCCAAAAAGCCATTAGCCACAACCAAAAGCCATCAGCCGCAGTCAAAAAGAACAGGCCCTAAGTTTTAACTGACTAGCAGAGGCAAGGTTCTTTAGAAAGAGCAGAGCAACTGAAGACTAGCATGACGGAAACGCGAGCTGATACCGGTTTCCATCCATCAGGGTCCAGGACGGATGTAATCTTGGTGCAATGGCCCCGGCTCCCGCACCACCTGCCCTCCGAACAGCTTCACCACCTCTGCGGTCTTGTAGACGTCGTCGGTGCGGATCGCGATCTGCGAAGAACACAGCGCTCCAGAGACTCAGCACCGCTGGTTCAGCTCCAGATCTACTGAGTGGCAAAGCAACGGGATATCCATACCTGACACCATAGTTGTAGGCCAGCTCTCCAGTACTGCATTCTTGTCTTCAAGGCCGTATCCCATCATTGCTACCGTGTACTGAAGAAGAGTTTTTGCAGTTTTAACGCATGCCATCGTGCAAGAAGTTGAATGGTCACTGCATGAGCATTTGTCCAGATGATCACATCACCTTGTATTCAGGATTGTCTCGCTTCCGTAGCAGCTCCATACCACAAGCCTACGTTTAGCGACAAGAAGAGCCATAGTAACGAGCAAGCAAGGCAGAAGATACCGTGGAATCGTCATGAGGTGTCACATGGTATTCAGATGCCTACCTTCTCGGTCGAGGTCGCCGACGCGAAGCATCACCCGGCACAGGGACTCCGGAGTCCCTGGCCTCTCAAGGATCTCAAACTTGTAGCCGTCTGGATCCTCGATGAAGGTAATCACTGTCTAGCCATCCTTGACAGGGCCAGGTTCCCTGGTCACCTTGCCTCCCTTCGCTCTTACGAGCTCGACTGTCTTCGCTACCTGTTATGATCAACCATCAAGGTCCCAACACAGTTTTATCAAATGTTAACACTTAACTTACCGGAGCATCATACTTCTGACCAATCCACGACGAAGTCTTAAGAATCGGTGTCTTGCATCATCGGCTGCGATGCCGAAATGACCAAAAGCCGATCCGATATCGTACTTGTCGACCCCGTAGTCTGCACACTGTGAATCCAACATGAGCGATGGCAAATGTACAACCAACCGTCCGGAATAATGTGCTTAGGCATGACTGACGAGCAGAGGCATATGTGCAGTGCAAACTGACTGTAGGTGAGCTCGACGACGAAATGGGAGTCATGGGGTCCGTATCCGAGGAAAGCATTGGTGTACTTCTTCTCAGGTATGGGGGTGATCGGAATAGCGATGGTTTTTGGCTTTTGGCTGAAAAAACATCAGAATGGCTGAAAAACATCAGAATCGAGTTAGTGGATAGTGTAGTGAATAGTGAAAAAAACTGAAACTAGAAGTCAAGTCGAAAAAGCCGAACGATCGGGGCGTCGCGCTTCCTCGCAGCTTCATCCCGAGGCATTCGGTGTAGAACCTCACCGGTGAGAATCGCTTCAGACATGCCGCTGCGACCCCAGTGTTCATATTATCTTTAGCTGATAGCTTTTGACAGTAACCTCGGTGTTCATATTGTCTTTAGCTGATGGATTTTAGCAGTGACTTTTAGAAATAGCTGTAAATAAATAGTAATAGTTGAAAGAAGTAGCTTAGAAGAAGAGGACAAATGGTGAACAAAGTGAGAGAGAGATACATGCACGTAACAAGAGCGAGGAGTGGGATGCGTGATATACATGTGACCTTCTACTTATCCTCAGAGCGAGAAGAATAGAGAAATCACTTTAAGAAGCTAAGCGTTCCTATTAACTGTTGACTCTTTTTTACTTTTATAAGTAAAAATCAAAAATAGAAATCAATACGTACAGGGCAAGATCGCTGACACGGTAGACGACGTGGAGGCCAGAGCCCTTGTTTGCCCACGCAAAGGCCTCCTCCTTGCTGACGAAGGTGGCCGTCTAAGCGGCGTCTGCCGAAGCCCGGATCTTCGCCGCACTGCTCGAGCTTCTGCTCAGCCTAACCGGCTCATGGTGCAATGCTGTTCCAAGAGGCAGCAGCTAGCGTCCCACGTCATGCATTACAGAACCAGTACTAGCTGGCTCGTGCTGTATAAGAGCCAGGATTGTGTCCGAAATTTAGGAACTACAGTCAACAATTTATTTTAGTTTACAAAAAATGTCTCACCAATTTACGTGGTATGGCTTTAAGTAAACTAGTCCAAAGTGATGTAACCTTGATATGTTTACATCGTCTGAGTATGGGTTACATACACCTAAAGTGTAGTTACATATTCGTCCAAGTACTATTGAGTGTTTTAGTGTAGATTACGTGCCCACAATTCACCTAAAGATGTATTGAGTTACGTGATCATCCAAACATAATGGATGTTTCCACATGTCTTGTATGGATTACGTGGTCATCATTTATCTAAACTGTAGTAAGTTAAGTAGTCGTTCGAGTACCATGAGTGTTTACACGTCTAGTGTGGTTCAAGGGTACAAATATATTCGATTGTAATTACATATAACTGCCATCTTCCTATGCTACATGGTTAATTAATCGATCATTGCATATGTTTCATAATTCAGATGGCTGCTCGGCTCAGCTATTCAATTCTGCCATCGTCACGAGGGAGAAGTTGACTTGTGTTCGGGAGTAGCATTCCCAGCATCAGGGAATAACATTTTTCCCTTGTTCTTTTCAGGCAACTCATAGCACCTGTTGATCAAACATCACAGATAAAGAAAATTATCTTGAGGACCCAATCTGAACCAAACGAAACAAGATAATTATGAAATATAATCTGCATAGCGTATGCAAGTAGCCCACAACTATAGGAAAATATCGTACTTTATTCAACAAGGTGTTTAATACTTAAAAAAATGATGCTCCAGTTCAACATCCATAGATGCAGACATACAAGCACTACTACAGAAATGATCATCACAGACGGTTCAAAAACATCATCGCAGATGATTTTTTGAACCGTCTAAATTTATGGATCAGTGATGATCGAAGGTTATCACAGACGGTTTGTGTGCCGTCTGTGATAAATACAATACAGACGGTTTATAACTAGAACCGTCTGTGAAAAACATTATCACAAACGGTTCTATATATACAACCGTTTGTGATACTTAAGAACCGTCTGTGATGTGTGAGTATCACAGACGGTTTATACTACAAAACCGGTTGTGATAGTTCATTTTATACCTATTTTTTTTCATTTTTAAATTAGCCTCAGGAAATATTAGCTATGCTGTTTGAAAACAAGCAAATACGATAGCAAATATAGCAGAGAACATTCTATTTATATTACAATCCACTATTACAATATCACAATATTACAATCCACCATTACAATATCACAAGCTATGCCTCTCGTCCCTGATGCAGCTCGAGTAGGCCTTCTTGGTGGCCACCTCACTGTAAGTAGAAGAAACAATGGAGAGAAGAAACTCTAAACGCCACAAAGTAGCAATACAAAGTTACAGAATCAAATACTAGAAGAAACAATAGAGAGAGCCCTAACCACAAAAAGATCGATTGAGGAGGAGACAGTAAGGAGCTTGGGAAGATTTTGAGCGCATAAAGAGTAGGGGATGGGTTCAGGTGAGATTTATAGGGGAGGGAGAAGTAGGATGATTTGTGGGGTGTGGGTTGGTCGATTTCTATTAGCTAGAATTGGGTTGGGGAGGATTGACGAGCCCAGCGGTCAGAATTTATCACAGACGGTTCTTGATAAGAACCGTCTGTAAAAACATCACAGACGGTATTAGCTATATATATATACACACACCAATACAATATAAACAACTAGTCTTAAAATATGAAATAACAAAGTTCTGTATGGCTTATATATACTCATTTGAAAGGTTTCGACGAGATCTACAACTTTGCAGTTGAGACAAACCCCAAATGAAGGGAAGATCAAAAATTTTGGCAAAAACAGAAATTAAAAACTTCCGATGCAAATTTGAGACTAAAGATGGCCGATTTTGGGGGTCTTCGAGAACGACTAGCGTAAGCTTGTCGTTTTTTTGGATTGGGCTCATCGTAAGATTTCAACGAGTACAAAAACGTCGAAAACGGACACCGTATGCAAAAGTTATGCCCGTTTTACTGAAGATATGTCAAAACGAAATCCTACTTAAACTCAGGCGGGAAATTATGAAATTTTAGGGATATATGAGGCGGAAAACATATCACAGACGATTCTTAATTAAGAACCGTCTGTGATAGGCTAATATTAGAACCGTCTGTGATATTGCTTAATATCACAGACGGTTCTTATCAAAAAACCGTCTGTGATTGTACTTAATATAGACGATTTTCATGAACCATTTGTGATGAAGCGTCTAATATAAATCTTTTTGTAGTAATGAAGAGAGTAAATTGTATTTGACTGACTGAAAAGAGTGGCAAGAACTGACCCATAACTAATTGACCTGATGAAAAAATAGTGTGTATTTTGGCTCTATATTCAACTTCACCAAATTCAACGTTTCACTCGAATAGTTCGTGCCTAGAACTGCAGCTAGGAAAAGAACCCCAAAATTGAAGAAATCAGACAATTTGAGGTATTTCAAAAAAACAGGTGATGTGCGTGTGAATATAATAATCCAGCGGCATTGATGGATACTGTATTGGACAAGATGCAGGCATGCATCACTCGTCAATCAAAAATTATCTCACAAATTCTAGATGCCGAACCATCGATGTAAATAGGGTTCTCACCTGTAGGCCGAAGGGCTGACACTACTACAGAAATCATCGATGTAAATCCAACTAGTACAACAACGTCGAAAACGGACACCGTATGCAAAAGTTATGTCCGTTTTACTGAAGGTGTATCGGAACGGAATTCTACTCGAACTCAGGTGGAAAATTATAAAATTTTAGCGATGTATGAGGCGGAAAACATATCATAGACTGTTCCACAGACGGTTCTTAATAAGAACCGTCTGTGATAGTATCACCGACGGTTCATGGTAAGAACCATATGTGATTACATTTAATACTGGTGGTTTTTATGAACCGTCTGTGATGACACGTCTAATATAAACTTTTTTGTAGTAGTGTGAGGTAGTGAGGCCGACCACCGAGCTCGACTGAGGCGCGCCATCCTCGCGCCCAGGCTGTGGCCGACGCTGTGTCTCTACCACCCCTTCCTAGCGAGTCACCTCCGCTCTGTTAGTGTAACGCCCCCATTTCTGGGAGTGTCAGCAACCCACAATCGCCTCAGAACGTGCGATTCACATTGTATTGTACAAGAATGTATATCATAAAAACACATGCTTACAAACATAAGATCCACAGTTTATTACAAAAGTATGACGCGTCGGTCAAGTTTTGGCATAGCGGGCGACAGGCCCAAAGATAATTTACATCACAACAAAAGTCCACAGGCGAGCCTGAGCGAGACTAAGACCTAGAACCACTGATCCTCGAAATAGACCGGTTCTTCTGGGTCTTCTTCGAAAACCTACTCATCACCTTCCCAGACGTTCTCTAATTTTTGTTTAGCAAGCAATGAGTACAATCGTACCCAGCAAGTTATAAGGGTAAATTTTAATTTACTAAATGCAAGGATTTACAATGGAAGAGGTGTAATGGTTTTATTATTTTATGTGGATGCAGTTTTATTTATAAACAATCTTTAAAATAATAAAACAAATAAACTGCTTAAGGAATTGGGGTCTCAAACATTACTTCATTAAATTACATAATGTAAATCACCAGAAAACTACTTATGCTTTGTTACTGAAAATCACCCATCGAACACAGCTCCATTAACCGGGAGCACGACGTATCGAATACCATTTAATTTCACTCTGTAGAGTTGTTCAGCTTTACACACAAGATCTCTCAATTACTAATGTCATGCAATAGACACGCTCGCTAGCGCATGGCAATTGAGAGAACAAAATCTTTCGCTGCTCAATTTACTGTATAGACCCTACCCGATAGGTTATTGACTTTCTTGAACTGGGTATCCACGGGCCAGTGCGGAACATAACCGCCCAAGTTTGTGAAGACCTATCGTTATATGTATGGTGTCGCCACATCCATACCACGTTCCTATACTCCTATAGAGGTTCAATTAAAGTAAGCAGTTACCGGACCCAGATTGACAAGTCAATACTTGTGGTTAAGCGGTCACTGTGCTCTATACTTAGCATAAGGTTCTAGTCTTTACATTTCTCCCGAGACTGTCAACTACGACCGGTATCCTATACATACCTGTACCGACACCTGCCTATTGCAACCTCCACCCTAGGGTAGGATCATGGACTCGGCCACTACGGGGCATTCCACGGCTTCCGCCCTACCATAGACCAATTTAAATAGTTTTACCAGTAAACTGCCATGATACTTGGTAGTTCAATATTTTATGTGAGCATACCTATTTGTTATTTATATTTTAATTAAATAATACTGAATGTGGCCTCAAAATAAAGCAGGACATTTTTTCAGTGTTAGGACATATCTACATTAGCATGACATTCTAAACATTTATTTTAATAAAATAATCTAGACAAATAATATTAATGCAAATATTGTAAATAAATAATACGAAATTTCATGGGTTCAATATGATCAAAAATATGTAACTTACATTACGGATCGGCTACCTTGATGACTTCATAGATTTGAGTTTTGCTGGGACCTTGACTGACACTTCGTAATCCTTGTGAACTAGTGCAAAAACACACAAAATAATATCAATCCGCGCTTGCCTCTGATCAAGCTAGGGAAAAATAAAATAATAATCTATCAAAAAAGAAGTAAATGCAATAAACATTCAAATGGCTTGGGTTCAGATTTTTGGGAGTGGAATTTGGGGAAACAGAC
Organism: Melocanna baccifera; assembly: GCA_036346265.1. Classification (NCBI taxonomy): domain Eukaryota; kingdom Viridiplantae; phylum Streptophyta; class Magnoliopsida; order Poales; family Poaceae; genus Melocanna; species Melocanna baccifera. The sequence continues at coordinate 9,858,247 of CM070680.1, read as the reverse complement.
GTCGAAAATGAACTCAGGACGTCGAAACAAAATCAAAGGAGGGTATTCTTGTAATTTTTCACTGCTGGAAATAGTGTTTTTCATGATGCTATAGTATGGGCCGCGGGTGAATAAGGCATGGCCCATGGACATTGTCCGCATGGCTCGCTCGCGCCTGACCGAGTCAGCAGCCATTGGATGGCGCACGGAGGGCTCGGATGTGGCCACGTTGCCCCCTGGAAGTTGTCTTCAACCTCGAGTCGGGCGCGCGGAAAAATAGGTGTGCTCCTCGGTGATCCGGTCTCGGGGTCCTTGTGGCCATGGCCCGGTACTCGAGGGTTTCTAGAGATGAGGAGAGTCTATTTTTAGGTTTAGACCGACATGAGCGTTCGCGGCGACAGTCATCGGCAAGAGAGAAGGCGGCGGCTACCCTGGTGGTTAGGCGCGGTTCTGAAAATGCTCAAGTGAAATAGGCTTCGGTTTGACCATCAGTAGAGGATAGGATTCACAGGGAAGGTGCAGGTTGAGCTCGGGGAATGCTCAGGTGGGTTGTCCACGGAGAGGTGGAACGGCTGGAGAGGAGGCTCACGGTGTTGGACCAGAGGGGATATGCTCTTGTAAAATTGACTTGGGCTTTATGATTGCGATGCTTCGGTGGTGCTCTGGCCGGGAGCAATTAAGTTTTTATCGAGCGGAGTAGAAGATCGGGCTTACGGCTCACCGAGACCAGGGAGAGCGGCGGCGGAGCTGGAGAGGGAGAGAGCTCAATCGAACGGGTCTGGGAGGAGTATGAGTGTGGTGCGAAGCTCTCAGCAGCGGCGATCAGGTTTTAAAGCATGAGCAAGGTGGTGGGAGCGGTGGTGCCAACTCAGTATCGCCGGCGTGTGGAGGAGGGAGGCAGGGGAGCTTCGCCAAGGGGCGTGAACGGGGCAAGAGGGTTGGTGTACTACTCCTGCGAAGCTTAGAGAGATGTGAAAGCTCAGGGGTACGGCGAAGTCGTGCGGACGATCAAGCTCGCTCGGGTGCACGGTGGGAGCGCCGCTTCGTCGATTTTGGCACGAAGGGCGAGGGAGCGGGTGGCGGAGCAGTTGAAGGGGAGACGCTGATGGGTGGGGACCACCATGGTAGGGAATGGCGCGTGTGGGAATGTCAGAGGGGTTGCGGCGCTGTAATTTTGGGTGAGGGCACGCAGACGCGTGCTGGCGAGGTGACAAGCGCGATCACACCAGCACGAAGGAGAAGGGAGGGGGAGGGCACGAATCTTAAAGCAATCAAGGAGGGTTTAGGGAGCGGTTTAGGAAGTAACCAAAGATCAAAGCAAAAATTTAATCCTATTTTGAAATTTGAGGTTGTTTCAGTTAGCCGCCGTAGCGCGTCCCCCGCTGCCTTTCTCCTGCGCAAGTCGTGGAAGTGCGAGGAGCCGCGGTGCGCCCAGCGCGAGGCCCTCCTCGTGGAGATCGCGCACTCGCTCGGCCTCCGCGTGCTCCAACTCCTCACGGCTATCGATGCCATCGCAGCGCCACCCCAATAGTGGCCGCATGGGCCCGCCACGCCATCGCCGAATCGGGAGAAGGCGGAGACCGAACGGAAGGCGATGCCAACGAGCCTTAACGACGCCGTTAGAGTTTGATAAATTATTTTTTATTTTAGAAGCATGTAAAAATGACCTTACCATGCTCTTATTACGCCGGAAAGTCCATTCTACCTCTCAACTATTAGTATATTTTAATTTTCATTTCTTATATATAAAATTGGGTAAAAATATTCTCTCACTCTTAAAACCATTTAGTATATGTCCCTTTCACTAGCAAAAAATAATAATTTTGATCGAGTTTAACCCACCTAACGCGTCACATTAGATCTCAACTGGCCAAAACAAGGTGTGACCCCTCTTTATTTTTGGATTAAAAACCAAAAATTCTTAATATTTCAATAACATGTGGGTTCAATCCACCCTATGTGTTGTCCGTGAACTCGGTGCACTATAGACATACTGGTCCCACCTCGTTTTGGCTAGTTCAGGTCTAACATGGTACATCACGTGGGTTAGATTTGATCAAAACTGTCTTTTGCTAGCGAGAGAATGGGTTTCAAACGGTTTTAAGACCGTAAGGATGTATTTTATCCGATTTTACTGATGAAGGACAAATTAAGCAACGCCAATAGTCGAGAGATAATGGACTTTTTTCCTATTGCCTTGCCATACAGGTTATGCCACACCTCATCCGTCTGATCGGGTGTCTTGGACGGCTGCGGTTACCTGGCTTTACTGGAGAATCTGTGAAGATTATTATGTTACTCTCCACTTGTCAATCTAGCCGTGTACCACAATGGATGGATATAACAACAACTGAAAGCAATAAACGCCTACTATTAACAACAGATCACGTTCCTCCATCCACGTACCACCCAAGGGGGGAAAAAAGTTGAAAACCTCAGGAATTTGTGAACGGAAAACAGACGTACCGCCCTACTCCCGGCGGCACATCGGACAAACACCGCCGCCTGTCCGTCGGTGCGTTTCTCGGTGGCCTGGCCACACGCTCGTTTCCTGCCACCCGCGCTTGCTGCTGTTTCACGGTGTGGTGTCCATACTCTCTGTTAAGGTCTTTCTAAATTGGTGCGTCCAGACTCTTATGTATCATCGTTTTTCATGGTTAATGGAAAACATATATATTAGTGGTGAAAAAGATGCAACCTGTGGTTACCCATTTTTAGCTTGGTTCATATTAACTTCTAAAAACTATTTTTTTAATAGTAAATAGTTCTTTTATATAGTACCTAACTTTAAAAAAAATCTTTTTAAGATAGAATCTACTTATTGATTATAGTACACATTATAATGATTTTATTTGTATTAATAAAAATAAATTTTAGGTATATCTGATCTTATGCGCCACAGAAATACCAAATATAGCTCTCTTACGTGCGGAATTTCACTTTTGACCCGTCCGAGCACTGGGAGCTGGGGGACGCTGCTGCGTCGCATGCCCACGCAGCCGCAGCAGGCGGTTGGCCCCCCGCGTGTACTCAGTCGTTTAGCTAGAGAAACAGAACAAATAAAATGGTTATTTAGCCCTGCCGTACGTACGGGCACCCCACTGTGACACACGAAATTGGTGATTGATTTTACTCATGCCCAAAGCTCTACCAATATTAGGAGCCATAAGCAATGATCGTGCAACATTCATGCTGTGGCACACGTTAACACAATGATCGTGCAACATCCATGCGCCGCTGCTACGGCCCAGGGGCGCAGCAGGTAGGTGCTGCGCTCCCCCCGGCGCAGCACGTCGTTGCTGTGTCCTCGGGCGCAGAAGGCTGGTACTGCAACCAAGGGTGCAGCGGGCTGGTGCTGTAGCCCCCGCGCCCGGACGGGTTAGAAATGGAATTCCGCATCTAGGGAGCTATATTTAGTATTTCCGTGGCACATGTGATCAGATATGTCTAGATTTTGATAAAATTATATGTGAGTTTTTTTTTCTCTGTATAGCTCTCTATAAGCTATTACTATTTATAAATTAAAATAAAAAACTATTAGTACAAATTAATATAAACGAGTCCTTTAATTTAGAAGATATGGTTTCCACAGCAACCGCCATTGTGGGAGTACGAAGTACCGTCTCCATGGGAGCTCTTGGGAAGTTGTTGGTGCCTTTTCGTTTTGAGAAGTTGCTGGTGGTGCCTTTTTTGATCGAACGGCTGATATTCTGGCCTGCTCCAAAGAGCTTTTGGGGGCTGCTGGCTGCGGCTGTTTCTGTTTAATTGGGCTGCAAACGCAATGTAGTGGTTGTTTGATTTTTTTTCTAAGTACAAAAGAGAAAAAATGAAAAAAAAAGAAAAATTGAAAACTGCTATTTCTTTTGGAACAACACAAAGGAATAAGGAGGAAAAAAACTAAAAAAACCCAATTTAGAATCTTGAGGTTGAACGTTTGAAGCAGGGCGTAATGAGGAGGCTTAGTCGATAGTCAATTTAGAGGTAAGGTTATTAAAGAAAAGATGACGTGGCATAATGAGGTTTTAGAGGTAAGGAGTTTATGGAATGGAACTCAACAAAAAAAAACAAAACAGAGAGGAAACCGATATACACGCAGAGTACGTAGAAACCGGGTCTTCACGTATATATGTTATAGCATGCAAATATACAAGTATATGCTTGTTGTCAAAATACAAAATAAAAAATATCTGTGAATTACGAAAAGAAGTAAATATCAACATAATGCTCCAATCGTTCGGGACAAAATAGCAATAGACCAGCGCGGCAGCAACGCTCCTCCGTTCTCCACGTCACGGTCGCAAAAGATCGGAGCGATATCAGACAGCTCGATCGATCCATTAGTACTGCGGCAGGCCGCACTCGACGGGCACCGTGCCGTTGTATCGCTTGTAGTCGACGCAGTAGTTGTAGATCCTGTAGTTCTCCTGCACCCACCGCATCTTCCCCAGCTGCTCGTCGCTAAGCCGGCACGGCGGCGCGTACCCGCCGGCGCCAACTGCCGCGCAGCCGGAGCCGCAGCCGCCGTTGGCGTAGCACTCGCAGACGTCGAGGCGGATGTCGCGGTAGTTGGCGACGAAGGGCGCCTTGCTCCAGTCGGTCTTGACGCGGCCCCCCTGCGTGGCCCAGTCCTCTGCCGCCCAGATGCTCGAGTAGCCGTACATCGGCCGGCTCGTCGGGTACGCCACGCCGTTGCTGCTCTGGTAGTTGCGGAACACCCTGATCGGGATGTCGTCCACGTACCACCTGCACGCATTAATTAATTGGTCTCGATCATCTTCCGTCGCGAGCATCGAGTTTCATGCGTCGGAAATGAGATTCCGTTTCTCCATCCGGAATTAGTTTCATCTGATTCTGACGTAAGAAACAATTTCTACGAGACATCAGAACCCTCGTTTATACCAATTAAGGATACATAAAACGAATTTTTTTTAACTTTATACTAGATTTTTTGATCTTAGAACACCATCAATCAGATTTTATATTTTTATTTTAATAAGTAAAAGAAGTTAGTTAATTCATTAACGTTACGTTTATATCATGTATGAATGGCCAATTCTCGAGGAAAGGTTATATCGGAAGAATTATTATTTAGTGGGTATTTGTTTTAGCGATATCTTCTGGTTTCTGGTTGAAATTTTGCTGTAATTGGTTTTTTTACTGTAGCTGAGTTGGCTTATTATGTATAATTAAATTTAAAAAAAATGTAAAAATAGAAAAAAATATGTTAGCCTATCACGGACAATACAAAAGAATACGAAAAAAATACAAAAAGTCTAAAAAATCTAAAAAAATCAGAAAAAGACGAATTACTGAATAGTGAAAAAAAAGTTGAAACTGAAAAAAAAGCTGAAATAAGCAGGAATCTTCAAAAAGAAATAAATTCGAACGGAGGGATGAATTAAAAAGAGTTTGCCGGGAGAAGAATTTGGCGGGCAGGCTTACACAATCATGCAGGGGCTCCAGAAGATGGTGTAATTGTGGAAGCCGTCGGTGGGGTCGAACCACGGCCTGAACTGCATCTCCTTGTCGCCGACGCCGGCGGCGTAGACGTTGGTGTGGAAGGTGTAGGGCTGCCCGGTCTCGTTCCCCAGAAACTCGAAGTCGATCTCGTCGTGCTTGTCACCAACGGACGACGTCTGAATAATTTGATGCACATACGCAGTGAATGTTAATTAAAAGTTCATTTTTTTACTAGTTACTGTTGATTTCTACCGATTACTTGATAAAGAGACTAGGTAAGTTGGGACTGAGAGTACGTACGTAGTATGTGGTGACGGTGCCGGCCGAGTTGCCCGGGACGAGCTGGATGAGTGTGGACACGCTCCCGTAGATGAACTGCTTCTTTGTCCGTAGCATGCAGCCTGCAGAGACGTACCATACAGAGTTACGGACGTACACATAAGAATCACCGCACTGCAAACAAATATGCCTGCATCTATCAAGATGTACACCCATGTAAGCAACTTAAGGCCCTGTTCTAAAGCGTTGGTTTTGATTTTTAGTTGATATAAAAATGTAATGGTCATTAGATTTTACTGAGATATTTAATTAAAGAAAAATAAAAAAACACCTTATATCTCCCTGGATAACACAAAGAAAAAGTGAGAAAAAAGAGAAAAAAAACTACGTTACGAAGCTAATACATTCAAAACAACTTTTGGTTGCTAGAAATCAAATCCTAGAAGTCATCACGGTTTGGAACGAGATCTTAAGAAATAAGTGGATATGAAGGTATATCTTCATGTGTGTTCATGCAAACTGCATGTAAAGCACGAAATCAATGGAGGACCAAATCATTGCAAACTAAAGATGATGAGGAGGATCGGGATTAGAATGGAGAGATCCGAGGTTAGGCGGTCGAGAGAGTCATGAGATGGTCGAGTTTATGCTTGAGCACGTGAAGATCAAAGGTGGATGATACGTGAAAAAGATACAGGAGGTGTGGTCCTGGAGGCTTTGACACGTGATAAGCTGAAAAAATCAGAAGCGTAAAAATAATGAAAAAACCTATGTTATGAAAGGTTTTGGATCACTTAAAAAGTAGTGGGTCAAAAAACCTGATTGAGGCAAAATGTCTAGGATAAGTTGTATTAGGGTTAATGATGTATTGGAGTAGATTGAGGATTTTTAGAAGGGCTATCAGTGGCCGTGGGAGTATATAAAGAAAACACAAAAGTTATGTATAAGAAGAAACGGAGAGCAACTAGATCGTGAGAGTTGCGGCGGCCGTGATGTTTTAGATAAAAAAAAAGAGCCTGGCGGCTTTTTCCTGGCTGGCCGTGATTTTGGAATTCAAGGAAAAGTTAGAAGATGCAGTCCATATGAATCTGCATTGCGTGTGGTGATGGCGGATGATTGAAAAGAAAAGTGCACGGCTGCTTTGCTTCGGCTGTGATTTTGGACAGGAATAAAGAGGCCGGCGGCGGCTGTTTCGTGCGGGGCGCAGGAAGAAAAAAAAAATCCAGTGCTGGCGGCTCGTTCAGAGGCGGAAGAAAAATAGCGCGTGCGAGCGAACAGAACAAAAAGGCTGTTGCGTGTGTGCATGAATTGATCAGGTAATCGCTTGACTGCTAGTTGAAAAAATTGGTTTGGCCTTTTGCTTCTCTGATGCTTGTAAGTTTTTTTATGCATAAATATTTCTTTTGTTAATCTGTGACGACTGCTGGAGACTTGTCTATCAGTTTTTTCTGTGGGTGCATAAATTTTTTAATAAAAAATTTTCCGCTACATTTTGCAATCATTTACCCCTCTCTGATTGCTATCGACGATCTTACAGTTAAAAAACTAACACATTTAAAACGACTTTTGGTTTGTAAAAGTCAAAACCTAGAAGTCATCCTGTTTGGAACAAGACTTTAAAGAAATCAGTCGATAAGAACGTATATCTTAATGTGTGTTCATGCAAATTGCATGTAAAGCTCGCAATCAATGGAGGACCAAATCATTGCAAATTAAAGAAAGCATAGGATTCTCTGATTCGGTAGCACCTGAAGATTTGCTGACAAGGGAGAGCGAGAGGCCGTTGCCGTCGCCGGTGAACCTGGCGTTCTGAGGCTCCCACGGGATGTCGCACTCGTCCCGGAAGTTGGCGCCGGCGAGGCCGACCACCGCCGCGGCGACCGCCGCAACAAGGAAGAGAGCCCTCGAGCTCTCCATCTCCTTCGCCTTGAAGGAAGCTATGCAATTCTCTCTTCTTCTTCTTAGCATATATGAAAATATCTGATTCCGAAAAGTCTCCAAGACTTGATGAAAAATTCAGAGGGAGACAGGGACCTATATACTAGCTGAAACTCTCTGAATATGTGCTGATTGTTTCTAGTCAAAATGAAGCTTTTTGGTCCACACGTAGGTCAGTAGGATAATATTTTTCTTCAGATTGCACGTAGTGTTGCCAGCTTGTGTGATCTTGCTTGGTTTTGACTTGGTTAGTGCTCTGCACAACGTTGTCCCGTCTGGCTGGCAAAGGAAGAGACCGGTGCTCGTGATTGCTTGCTCGTTTCCATTTGGCACCTTTGCCCATTGGCCGGAATGAATTGGGTATGGGGATTAATTAATTAGTTAATTGGTATTCTGTCAGATTCCTGGCCGGTTCAAATTAGACATATAAATCTCATATTCTTATCGGCCTGCACGTTATTTTAGTAGAATATGTATATGATCAGGTGCATTTGCGCTCGTTAGCGTCATGCATGCTTGTAAGATTCATTGTTCATTGCCGATCACACTTGACTGTTAGAAAGGAAAGTCTTGTAACTAAAATAGGTGCATATCTCTATGGTTATCTTGCCGATCTAATAGATAGGAAGTCCTGGTCTCTTGAGCCGTGTATAGATAGACTTGTTAAGCTAAAGATAGAAGGTGTTCATCAGCAAAGGAAACCAGAGATATGCACGTGATTGTACGCAACGCCAAGTGCTGTTCTTGGCCCAAATAAATACATGTACGCGGCCTCCTACGGGAGGTGAGAACGCTTCACCAAAATCTGATCGTTCGTCCAATATGGTATCAGAGCACTTCCTCTAAAACACATCTATGGCGAGCGGAGCGTCTTCATCCTTTGCAGCTATGGCCTTGAGTTCATCAATCGGCCATCCCGTTGCGGAGAAGCTAACCAAGAGTAATCACATGCTCTGGAAAGCGCAAGTGCTTCCAGCTGTGCGAGGCGCTCAACTTACCGGATTCCTAGACGGAACCACGGTAGCACCAGCGAAGATGATCACCGTCAAAACTGGTGACAAAACTGCAGAAGAACCAAACCCAGATTTCGCGAAGTGGCTAGCTCGATCAGCGGTACTCGGCTATCTCTTCTCCACCTTATCGAGGGAGATCCTCACTCATGTTGCTGCGATGACAAGCGCTGCGGAAGTCTGGAAGGCAATAGAAGATATGTTTTCTTCACAAACTCGAGCTCGTGTGATCAATACTCGCATGGCTCTCTCTAGTACCCAGAAGGGATCCATGTCTATGCCGGAGTACTTCGGCAAGATGAAAGCTTACGGCGACGAGATGGCAGCAGCCGGCAAGCCAATTGATGATGAAGAACTTGTCTCCTACATCCTCAACGGCCTCGACATCGACTACAACTCAGTTGTCACAACTGTTTTGGGCGGAAAGAACCGATTTACGGTGAGTGAATTATATGCTCAGCTAATCGGTTTTGAGAACAGGATGGATCTATTACAAGGAGGCTCCCATGGTCCTGGCTCGGGCTTTGGCTCGCTAACTCGCAAGCGTGGCGCGAACTTTCAATGAGGTCACGGTGGCGCGAGCGTGGCAATAGCCGTGACGGACGTGGCCGCAGCGGTCGTGGAACCGGAAGGAGCAGCTACGGAGGATCAAACTCAAGCAATGACAGTCGCCCACGATGCCAAGTTTGTGATAAACCGGGTCATACTGCTTTAGATTGTTGGCACCGGTTTGATGAAGATTATGTCTCCGAAAGAAGGACAGTTGCTGCTGCTACAAATTCATATGGTGTTGATACTAATTGGTATACAGATACCGGTGCAACAGACCATATCACTAGCGACATTGACAAGTTGACTCTCCGAGAAAAGTACACCGCATCGACGATCCACACCGCAAGTGGTGCGGTATGGGCATTAAACATATTGGTCATACTATTGTTCATACCCACATCGTAATCTCGTATTTAACAATATTTTACATGTACCAAAAGCCAAGAAAATCTTGTCTCTGCTTCATCGTCTAGCTACTGATAATCAAGCCTTCCTTGAGTTTCATCCTAATTTCTTTTTGATCAAGGATCAGGCAACGAAGAAAGTTCTCTTTCGAGGAAGATGTGAGGGTGGCCTCTATCCGCTTAATTCCACTTCGCTTAAGCCAAATAAACAAGCTTACAGATCATCAAGCCGTCATTGTCAAAGTGGCACAATCGACTAGGACATCCAAATCTACAAGTTGTGCAACAAGTCGTCACCAAAATAATCTCCCATGTTCCTTAGATTCCAATAAAAGTTACGTGTGTGATGCCTCACAACAGTGCAAAGAGTCATCAATTACCATATTCCAAATCAACAAGTGTGTCTCATTTTCCTTTAGAATTAATTTTCTCTGATGTTTGGGGACCTGCAACTGAATCAGTTGGGAGAAATAAATATTATGTTAGTTTCATTGACGACTTCAGTAAATTTACTTGGATTTATCTTCTCAAATATAAATCCGAGGTTTATCACAAATTTCATGAGTTTCAAAATCATGTAGAAAGGATGTTTGGTAGGAAAATAATCTCCATACAAACTGATTGGGGTGGGGAATATGAGAAACTCAACCCCTTCTTCAGAAAAATTGGTATCTCTCATCAGGTGTCATGTCCCTATACACACCAACAAAATGGATCTGCTGAGAGAAAACATCGTCATATCGTAGAAGTCGGTTTAGCCCTTCTTGCTCATGCCTCTATGCCATTGAAATTGGGATGAAGCTTTTCTTACTACATATCTAATCAATAGAGTACCCATAAAGTTATTCACCCACACCCTTGGAACGACTCTTCCAAACCAAACCAAATTATTCCTTACTTCATATTTTTGGGTGTGCTCACTGGCGAATCTCCGTCCCTACAACAACCACAAGCTTCAATTCTGCTCCAAACAATGTACCTTCCTTGGATATAGCAATATGCACAAGGGTTTCAAATGCTTAGACATCTCAACTGGAAGAATTTATATTTCTCGTGATGTTGTCTTTGATGAAGAAGTTTTTCCTTTCTCAAAACTTCATCCTAATGCCGGAGCTAGACTTAGATCTGAAATTTGTCTTCTTTCACCGACCTTGTTGAATCCTATTGATCAAAGGGGGGAACACATAGGTGATCAATTGGCTAATGACCCAAATGATTCAACTAATCATCTTGCAGAACATGTTACAGAGGAAACTGCAGGAAATATCGCTGGCTCTGGAATACAGACTGGGATGCAAAACAACGTGCAGAGCGACGTGCATGGCGTGCATGGGGGCGGCTCCGAGGAAACCTCTCCTGCGCACAGCAATTCAGAGGTGCCCTCTCCCGTTGCTGCAGATTTGTCCGGCTAGCTCCTCGCGCCGAAATCCAGCTCGCACACCGGCTTAACAAAGATATGAATTACCATTGCGGTGGAGTCTCCAGGAATCACGAACAAAGTATTCCAAATATGCAAAGATCGACCGATCACCCGTCTGCAAAAAGGTATTACCAAACCAAAAATCTTTACTGATGGAAGAATTAGGTATGGATTTCTCTCCTCTACGGGTGAACCCCAATGTTTACAAGAAGCTCTCAGAATAAGAATTGAAGGATGCAATGGATGTAGAATACTCACTTTAATGAAGAATAACACACGGCATTTAGTTCTCAGAAACAAGGCATGAACATAATTGATCGCAAATGGGTCTATAAAATTAAAAGGAAAGCGGATGGATCAATAGATAGATATAAGGCTAGATTGGTAGCTAAAGGATTTAAACAGAGATATGGTATTGATTATGAAGACACCTTTAGTCTGTTGTCAAGGCGACTACTATTAGACTTGTTTTGTCTATTGCTATGTCTAAAGGGTGGAATCTTCGCCAACTAGATGTGCAGAACGCGTTTCTTCATGGTGTTCTAGAGGAAGATGTGTATATGAAACAACCTCCTGGGTATGAGGATAAAGTATTGCAAAGTTATGTCCGCAAATTGGATAAGTCACTATATGGACTAAAACAAGCCCTCGAGCTTGGTATTCAAGGCTTAGTGAAAAACTGCAGAGTCTTGGTTTTCACCCGTCCAAAGCTGACACTTCACTGTTCTATTTCAGTAAGGGAGATATCACCATATTTATGCTTATATATGTTGATGATATAATTGTTGCAAGTTCTTCCACAGATGCAACAGTGAGTCTTCTACGGGCTTTACAAACTGAGTTTGCACTCAAGGATTTAGGTGATCTTCATTATTTCTTGGGATTGAAGTAAAGAGGACACAAGAAGGTATTCTTTTGACACAAGAAAAATATACTTCAGATATACTCAAGAAGGTCAATATGACAAGTTGTAAGCCTATGAATACACCCATGTCCACCTCTGAAAAATTGTCTGCTCAAGGTAAACCACTCGGTCCTGAAGATTCTACAAGATACAGGAGTATTGTCGGTGCCCTACAATATTTAACATTGACTAGACCAGATATTGCTTTTCCAAAGAAATAAGGTCCATCAATATTTACACTCTCCTCTCGATCTACATTGACACAGTGTCAAGAGAATTCGAGATATCTAAAACACACTATAGGGGTTGACTACGATTAATAAGTCCATGTCCATGCTTGTTAGTGCTTTCTCGATGCAGATTGGGCGTCGTTCGATGACGTAAGGTCAACCGGTGGATTTGCTATATTCTTAGGAACAAATCTTGTGTCATGGAGCGCTGAAACAAGCAATGATCTCGTGTCAAGTACCAAGCGTAATATAAGTCATTAGCTAATGCTACTGGTGAGGTAATGTGGATTCAAACTCTTTGCGAGAACTTGATGTTAAGAGTCCTCCCACTGCAAGATTATGGTGTGATAATATAGGAGCTACATACTTATCAAAGAAACCCTATATTTCATGCACGAACCAAGCATATTGAGGTTGATTATCATTTTGTAAGAGAAAGAGTTAATCAAAAACTATTAGATATCAGGTATGTTCCAACAGGTGATCAGATCGCAGATGGCTTCACCAAACCGCTCTCATTACGACGACTTGAAGAATTTAAGCACAATCTCAACTTGAGGAAGTTGTGATTGAGGGGGGCTGTTAGAAAGGAAAGTCTTGTAACTAAAATAGGTGCATATCTCTATGGTTATCTTGCCGATCTAATAGATAGGAAGTCCTGGTCTCTTGAGCCGTGTATAGATAGACTTGTTAAGCTAAAGATAGAAGGTGTTCATCAGCAAAGGAAACCAGAGATATGCACGTGATTGTACGCAACGCCAAGTGCTGTTCTTGGCCCAAATAAATACATGTACGCGGCCTCCTACGGGAGGTGAGAACGCTTCACCAAAATCTGATCGTTCGTCCAATATTGACTACCGGTAGTACGGAGAAAATAAATTTTGCATTTTTTAGAACTTGTTTGCGATGTAGGATCTTTGGGAGATATGGTCAAACTTGTTTGCGATCAATTCAATTGCAATTCAAAAACTCAAAAAAAATCCATTTCCATTCGTAGCTCCACGTACTGAACCCAATTGCCTTTTTATTTGTACTTGTAAACTTTGTCAAATCCCTTGTAATCTACTGTGTACATGGTGGGGTCTTAGCCTCTTAGGTCTAGAATTGGCTAACTAGAGGAATGAAGCCCGGCACTTCAAGAAATTGGCCAAATAATTGTCAAGGAAACTCGTACGAGCACGAGCAAAATCGAGCCAAAAACTTCTAGCAACGAAGTGAACCACACATATGCTAATTCATGCCAGCAAAACCAGATTTCTCTAAAAAGACAAAAAGAAGAAGAAGAAGAAGAAGAAGAAGAAGAAGAAGAAGAAGAAGAAGAAGAAGAAGAAGAAGACGATGGGCACGTATGGGCTAGAACACTTATTCAGGTTTGTCCATTTTATCATGTTACTTGAAATAGACCCCCTCCGTTTCTTTCTATAAGATGTATTCTGGTCAAGCACAGGGTTTAACAACGTTATAAGACCAAGAAAATGGTACAGGAAATGGCTATGACACCAACCTTATAGAGCGTGGACACACATTTTTTTCACTAAATAGACAAAATTCATGCACTATAATTAAATATAAGTCATATTATGTCAATTCTATACGCATATTTCATCAAACTTTGTTTGTGTAATTGGTCATAACTCGTCGCACCTTATAAACTCCAAATTTCCAGTCAGTCTTTCGTTTAAACCACATATTTTTGTCAATAAATCTTCTTAGAATAATTGTATATTTGCCACTCCAAAGTTGTGCAATTTGGGATCTGTCATCCAATTCGAGCTAATTGCATATTTGCCATCGAAAATAAATGAAATAGAGTTTTTTTGGCCATTTCCAGGACCAATTTTCAGAAAAATGTTGAAAAATGCCATTCCAAGAGCAATGAGAATTCTGTGCTAGAACTCTCAGGGCTTGGGGTTGGATCCGACTGTTGCAAATAATGCACAGAAATTATAGAGACAAGAGATATGAATTTTTACGTGGAAAACTTTTACAGGAAAAAACCATAAGCATTCAAAGGTAAATCATTATAATAAGGAGATATTACAATAGAGTGTTTCTTATAGAGCACTTCTTCCTATGAACTACTGGGATACATATATAGTATGAGAGAAAAGAGTCACATATGGAAAGAATACCAAATCAGATTCAGTTGCTACAGATTGATACCACGTCTGATACAAACTATGCATACACCTGTTATGCCACGTATGGCATGAGGTGATGAAGTGTCCCACACAAACATGGTACGAATTCGGATAAACTTTTCAATAATCTTCATCTTGAGCCGAATTCTCTCCAGTAATCGAAGAATATCATAAACTCCTCCAATAAAATCAGCATGTACACCTTAAGCACCGAAAGTCTAAAGGACTAGTGAGCAATACTAGCTAAGTCTGAGCAAACCTCAAACTTAGATGCAGGAACTGGCTTTATCAATATATTAGCTGGATTATCATGAGCACTTATCTTGCTGAGTTTAATACACCTTAAGAAATGACATCTCGAGTGTAGTGATACCTAATATCAATGTGCTTTGTTCTCTCATAAAATATTTGATCTTTTGTAAGATAAATAGTACTATGACTATCACAAATATTGTAGTGCAAGATGTGCTTTTACAAAGCTCAATAAATAAATCTCTCAGCCAAATTGCTTCTTTGCAAGCTTTAGAAATAGTCATATGTTCAGTTCTGTAGTAGACAAAGTAATGGTAGCTTGCAAACTTGCTTTTCAGCTGATGGCATATTCTCCAACAGTAAACACATAACGTGAGAGATCTTCTTTTATCCAAATCTCCAGTAAAATCAGAATTCACATAACCAACAAATCTATCTCTGATCTTTTCAAATTGTAAACAAGCATTAAATGTACCCCACAAATATCTGAAAATTTATTGAACTGCTTTCAAATACTCCTTTCTAGGATTTACCATGTATCTACTAAACACACTTAATGATTGTTATAAATTAGGGTAAGAACATGCTATGGCATATATAAACAAACCAACTGCACTCGCATATGTAACTTTAGATATGTATTCAATTTCATCATTTAATTGTGGACATGACGATGAAGAAAATCTAAAATGTGCAGTTAAGAGAGTACTCATAGGTTTGACTTTATGTATGTTGAAACGATGAATAACTTTATCAATATACCCTTTTTGACTTAGATATAATTTGTCAAACTGTCTGTCTCTAATGATTTTTCATACCAAGAATCTTCTTTGCTACACCGAGATCTTTCATATCAAATTCACTGCTTAATTGTGCCTTCAACTTTGAAATTTCAGCCTTGTCTTTTGCAGCAATGTCTATTGTGGCAATCAACATATATGAGCAAATAAATAGTTCAACTATTAACAGTCTTCAAATAAACACAGTTGTTATAATTGGATCTTTTAAAATCATAAGATATCTGTAACACCCTGACCCTCTACAGGACCCAGGATGCTACCACCATACTCTTACTATCTGTAACACCCTGACCCTCTACAGGACCCAGGATGCTACCACCATACTCTTACCACCATACAGCTAAAAAGACTAAGCAGCAGCTTCTTTGTTCTTAAGACTACCAACAAGAAGCAATCAACAAACGAACATAAGATAATTGCAATAAAAAACTATAAGCCAACACTATTCTGAACACCCCATTAGTACCACCTCGGATTCATCTGTTTAAACTATGGGGGTCAGCGGTAGGTGGCCTCCTCGGATACCATTTAGGCCTTATTTTATTTTAGGTGGATTGCAGCTTCATTTACAATTTGGACTGAACACCATCCTTCAGTATGCTTTTAATTTAATGCAAAGACTAGTCAGCAAATTGGTACATATATCTAATGTCGAATAATTTTTAAAAGACCATTTCATCCATTAGGCTAGTTGCGGAGTCAGAGGGATGGCAACGGGGCGGGGGTCGCAGAGGAAGCCTCCGTGGCCCTGCCCGGCCCCATTAAGCTTCCTAGGGGGAGATGGCTCCCTGTCCCCGGTCCCCGCGGGGATAAAAAAGGATTAACTTTATTTTTTAAAAATAATAATCTAACTTTATTTATTAATTTATAATTACTTAAGCATATTTTAAAATATATATTTTAACATATAAATTCAAGTTTTAGTCTAAATATACAAGAAAAGAATATAATCTCTTATATTGGAAAACTATAATCTATTATTAAAATATTTATTTTTATTTTTACGGATCCCCGTGGGGCGAGGATGACTCCGTCCCCGCCCCGCTAGCATAGTAGGGCCGCCCGCCTTCCCCCATGCGGATATTATCCCTACCCCGCCCCCATAGAAATATTCCCTACGGGACCCCGCCCCCACAAAAGGAATTGTCATCCCTAAGTGATGCGGATACGCACGTGTCTTGTACTTTTCAGTTAAATATATTATTCAACTGGAAAGAGTTATTGAGCCGCATCAAACATTGCCAGGTGAACTCATTCCAAACTAAATATAATGTAGTTATTCATAAGAATAGAATACTACCTCATGTCATTAAATGGTGCATTCTTAGGTTTGTCGATGGCAAAGCAATGGAGACGCAAAAGGAAGAGGATAACCACATTAGGTGTCAAAGACATGAAGGAAGAAAGCTCATTCAGTGGAAGAGCAATAGGGAGAAGCCCAAGGACTTAAACTACAAGTTTTGGATAAGATTTTCAAGCCCAATTCGTACCTCCCACAAGGCCAATTGGATTCAAACTCGGATTCAACTCAGAATTCAATTCGGATTCGGTTCGGGACAGCCTGACAGGCACTTACTAAAAATGTCATAACTTTCACAAACGGAGTCCGATTTGGGTGTTCTTGTACTCCTTGGAAATATATTTTCAAGGGCTACGCAATGGATCTGGTCCCAACATCAAATTCATCACGGATCAAAAGTTATGGCCGAAACAATGTGACAGCTGTAAAATCTAGTTTTCTTTTTGTGAGAGTTCGTATCTAAAACCAGATAGGGTTGAGTTGTACTAGGTTTGTGGACTCTATGGACATCCCAAGGTCCTATATAAGCCATGTATTGGCAGCCTAAGGGCTCAGACCACCTTTGAGAATAATCAATCTACTAAAGTTTGTTCGAGTGTATCATTCTTGTCACTAAATTCCGTGAGGAATTAGGAGTGTTCTTCAATCAAGATCGTTCAGCCTTTCCGCTGGGAATTGGGTGCACGGTAGATCTTCGCTTGGTGGTCGGCGAAATCGACGCGAGTGTGTTTTGGCGGATTAAAGAGTGTTCGTCCCTTGCATTGGCATTGGAGGATCATTGCGATTCATCAAGATTCCCGCGAGTATCCATCCTACGTCGAGAAGATCGGACGACCCCGTATCATCTGGTATCAGAGCACGGTTTACTCGGCAGGATCTTATCCTTTACTTTTAGATTGATTTATTTCTGTCCTATAGTCCATTAAACCGAAAATTGCAACAAAAATCCAAATCCTAGTTTGCATCTGTTACTTTCGTGAGTTTTATTAAGTTTTGATCCATTAGAAATTTTGTTTACGTGCTGATCTTAGTGTCCTTTTGCGTTGCTTAATCGTTGTTATTTTAAACTCTTGAAAATCCACTATTTGATCTTTCAATTAGCATCCAAAAAAAGTAGATTTAATTTACTTTTTGAAACCTTGTTCTTGCTGTCCACATAAGATCTTTGCGCATCTTGAAAGAATATCACATCCAAATATATCTAGGTTTCCTTTTTCTTGATTGATTTGGCCACAAGAAACCCTAGCTGCCACAAGAATCTTAGTTGGACACATTCAGATCGTCTGAAATTTGTTGCGGTTTGAATTCTGAGTGTCTGTTAAGATCTTCACTTAAATCCTTTGAACCTTGAGACTAGTCTTTGATAATTTGGTTTAGGGCTGTTCTAGGATTATCTACACATTACTGAACAACTTTGGACTTGCGTAGAATCTATGAATAATTAAACCTAGTTCGGCCTTGAGTATAAAAAAAAGTGCCAAAAAAAAAGAAGGCAGCCAATTGAAAAAAAAAGGAGCCGCGGTTTGAGCAAAAAAAAGAAAGAAAGAAAGAAAGAAAGAAAGAAAGAAAGAAAGAAAAGAAAGCATTGGCCGAATTTGGGTGAGTTAATCTTAGTCTATAAATTCAGATTGTGTATTTAATTTCTTTGGACAATCTTGTGCCCTCAAATTCATATTATTGCAATTGGCTAGCGTCTCTCCTAGTACTTGGTGCAAAACGAGCTAATATTCCCGATTGTTTCCTTTAGCTCATTCTTTTTGTTTGCATTGAGTCACATTGATCATTGCGTGTGCGTTCATATACTTCACTTATATCATTTGGATCGACACATAGGCAATACTTTCTAGTTTGGATTATTACTTAATTCAACAACATCGTGAAATTCAGATTGTGTAGAATAAACACTTTCATACCAAACTCCCCTAAATATCCTTTGCCGTGCAATTGTGGGTCACTTTTAAATCCGCTTGATCATCACTTGCTATTGTAGCCACCACCAAGTGTAAATTTCTTTTTGGCCTCAATTCACTTCGGAAAGGTAAGAACTTTACTTGGTGAGGAAAAAGTGAGATAGAGTGAACTCCACATATCAAATATATGTTGTGGTATTTGTGCGTTCTTTGTGCCACTAATCATGACAGGTGGAGACAATAATATAGAAGAGAAGCATACCCCGGTAGATCGTTTTCAATTCCACACTTTGAGGGGAATTTTGCGCAAAGAGTTCACCACCACTTCTTCCACCTTGAAAGCGCAACTCAAGACCAAGATGAATAATTTCGCACAAGATATGCGCATTGAATTCAATCATCAAATGAAAGTGTTACGCTCGAACATCGTGAATGATGTTATGCGGGCACTTCATCCACAACAAGTCGAAGATAGCTTTAATTCTTTCTATGGCAGTGAAAATCCAGAGGAGTATCTTGAGTGGGAATGGCGAATGGAGAAAGTATTTAGATTTTAAAAGCTTCCCAAAGACCAAGAGGTGATGTGTGCCACTAGAGAATTTGAAGATTATGCTTATAGTTGGTGGCATCAACAATCTGGAAACGAATTCATTAAATCTTGGTCAGATTTGAAGGCACTCATGAGGAGAGAATTTGTGCCACCCTATTATGCACAGAGATTGCTTCGCTACTTGGAGAGTATCACACAAGGGAGTAATACAGTGCAAGAATATTATTTTGAGCTACAAGATGCATTACGTCGAGCCGGTGTCATTAGTGAACTACAAAAGAAGACATACTTCAAAAGAGGATTGAATTCTAAGATTGCCGCTACACTTCAACATAAATATTTTGGTAGTGTGCAAGATCTTGTGAATTGTGCTATTCAAGAGGAGAAAGGACTTATGGAGAGACGTACACCACAGTTTTCTCTCAGTCCATACTTCAATTCTGCTGCCTCTACTAGTGTGACACATGAGAAGATGACCGAGTATAGGACTTTCCCTTCGGTCAAGGACATATATAGTATTCCAAAACTACATATAGCTCCTAAGATACACCACAACCTATGTGAGGATGAGGGCCACATAGCCAAATTGAGTGAGAGTGATAAAAAGACTGAGCTGTGTGATTCCACCATATGTGAGATTGAGAGCATCCAAATTGAGAATGTGAGAAAGACATCAAAAGAAAAGAGAGAAGTAGAAGATAGACAAAGTGAGGATGCATCTGAAACTAATACATTAATATCTACTTCTAGTGTTATTTCTCACATTGTACAGGTTGACATTAAAGATGAAGAATTGAACATTCAACAACCGGCACCATTGAAGCCAAATAAGGAGGAGATAACCACGGGAAGGGATAAAGTGCTTGCTGCCCCGTGGGTGCATCCTAATAATTTTAAACACCCAACGCCTACATCATCTGAGGAGGACGACAAAGGTAACACTATTGGTGCTGAATTTAATTGTGCAAAGGTAAGTAATTGTGAGAACTCGTATGATCAATCAACAATTCTATGTTCTGAAATTTCTTTGCTTACTTTACATAATGTGGAATTGATTACTCATAAGGAAGTTCTTACTAAAATATCTCCCAATGATTCTTTGTGCTATATCATGTTTGATGATCCTAGAGAGCTATCTAGTGTGATTGATAATGTTGCTAAAATTTCATGTTCAAAATCACTAGTTAGTACCTATGCCTACACATATAAGTTTAATTTGATTGGAGATTATGGTGTAGATGACAACTTTTATATTCACAGAATTTGCATTACATGTGACAAGCTTGCTGAATTGAAACCGCATATTATAGATAAACAATCTTTTATGCCACATTATGATCACAATGAGATGGATTTCAACAATAGCACGTACTGTTTAGAAAGATTTCATAAGTCTGCTTGTTCAATCATTAATGTACAATCATATAAAAATAATCAGAGTAGCGCAGTTGAAGCATGGAAGCCGATAAAAATTTTCTTTCCCATATCTAAACAACTAAATCTAATTTTGCCCCTTAATGATCTGTCTATGCCCTTAGAAAAGTCGAGGACGACTTTCTTTTATGGGAGGGAGAATGATATGACAAATAATATTACGATACATACACCTTCTGGTCACTACTATGTTGATCGGTTTATGCAAAATAATAAAAATAGCACAACAATTGACTCTTACATATACCATACGTATGTGTTGTTCTTTTCGTTTATTACACCTTCAGATGTTCATGATGTGCTAATCAGAAGAAGTGTTGATGACAAATATATATACTATGCATACACGTTGTATTCTTTGTTTAGTACAATTTCAGGCTATCAAAAGCCGAGGACGGCTTTTCTTGAAGAACGGGAGGATGATGCGGATACGCACGTGTCTTGTACTTTTCAGTTAAATATATTATTCAACTGGAAAGAGTTATTGAGCCGCATCAAACATTGCCAGGTGAACTCATTCCAAACTAAATATAATATTGTTATTCATAAGAATAGAATACTACCTCATGTCATTAAATGGTGCATTCTTAGGTTTGTCGATGGCAAAGCAATGGAGACGCAAAAGGAAGAGAATAACCACATTAGGTGTCAAAGACATGAAGGAAGAAAGCCCATTCAATAGGAGAGCAACAGGGAGAAGCCCAAGGACTTAAACTACAAGTTTTGGATAAGATTTTCAAGCCCAATTCGTACCTCCCACAAGGCCAATTGGATTCAAACTCGGATTCAACTCAGAATTCAATTCGGATTCGGTTCGGGACAGCCTGACAGGCACTTACTAAAAAGGTCATAACTTTCACAAACGGAGTCCGATTTGGGTGTTCTTGTACTCCTTGGAAATATATTTTCAAGGGCTACGCAATGGATCTGGTCCCAACATCAAATTCATCACGGATCAAAAGTTATGGCCGAAACAATGTGACAGCTGTAAAATCTAGTTTCCTTTTTGTGAGAGTTCGTATCTAAAACCATATAGGGTTGAGTTGTACTAGGTTTGTGGACTCTATGGACATCTCAAGGTCCTATATAAGCCATGTATTGGCAGCCTAAGGGCTCAGACCACCTTTGAGAATAATCAATCTACTAAAGTTTGTTCAAGTGTATCATTGCTGCTGAAATTCCGTGAGGGAATTAGGAGTGTTCTTCAATCAAGATCGTTCAGCCTTTCCCCTGGGAATTGGGTGCACGATAGATCTTCGCTTGGTGGTCGGCGAAATCGACGCGAGTGTGTTTTGGTGGATTAAAGAGTGTTCGTCCCTTGCATTGGCATTGGAGGATCATTGCGATTCATCAAGACTCCCGCGAGTATCCATCCTACGTCGAGAAGATCGGGCGACCCCGTATCACTAAGTTAGACTTTCTTTTTGAGCCCGAGCACACCATGGTCCACATACACAGCTCTCTAAGCCAAGGGATCGTCGTGCAGGGCAATACAAATGGGAATAGCAACAACCTATGTTGCACGGATACGGACACGTGTGTTCGACACGACACGACACCGACACCGGAATTCACCGTTTTCCTTAAAATACCGATACGGCGACACGACTATATATATTTAAATAATAAATAAATTACATATATGTATTATTTTCTATGTTTCCTCATGCTTGTCAAACTAAAATAATGTAAACTTGTAAAGTGTACTCAGAATGTGTCCCAGCACAGTAGAAAGCCGGTGGCGCAAGGGAGGAAGCCGGCGACGCACGGGGAGAAAGCTGGCGGCGCATGGTGAAGATCTTGAAGCCGGCAACGCACCAGGAGCAAGCTGGCGGAGCACGGCGGAGATCTTGAAGCCGATGATGCACGACGAGGAGGGCGTTGTCCAGGTCACAGCGAAGATTTTGAAGCTGGTGACACACGCCGAGGATCTTGAAGCCGGCGGTGCACAGGAGGAGATGGGGGAGACGGCAGTGCACGATAGGAGATGGGGGAGACGGCGGCTGGAGGAGGCGATGTGGGAGCTGACGAGATCCGGGGCGCCAGGAGCCAGCAGGTGGCGGTGCCAGCAAGGGAGGATTGGAGGATGTATGCGCTGGCGAAATGCGGGAGCCAGCGGGCTGCCGTGCCAGTAGGGCGATGTGGAGGAGCGCGCCGACGAGATGCGGGAGAGCGGGCGGCGTTGCCAGCAATGTAGGGTTAGGGTCGATGCGGGGAGGAGCGATGGGGAGGCAGGGCGACTGTGGAATGGGGGGTCAGGGCAAGGTAGGGTTAGGGTAAGCCGACCGAGGCCATCTTCTAGGCCAGCCATCTGCTGGGCCGATCGTGTCCTGGACCGTATCCGACGCGTCTATTCATTGTGTCCGACACGTGTCGGAAATTTTAGCAATTAAAATTAATTCAAAAATCGGCCGATACGTCGTTGACACGTGTCCGCGCCGTGTCCGTGTCGGACACGGTGTCCGACACAGATACGGCGATTCAGACAAGTGTCCGTGCATCATAGGCAACAACAGCAGCGGAAACGACATGGGAACGACATAGGCGAGAACGCCAATGGCAGCCTGCGGGTGACGGAGCAACAGGCGGCGAAGATGATGGAGGAGGACATGGCACCACCATGCAGTAGTACCTAGAGGGGAAGGGTCTCCACCTCATGTCCATCTCTCTCACCTCTGCCATCTCGTTGGCCACCTCGTTGACGTCACTCCTCTCCCAGCTTGCCATCCGCCATGCTGGAGGGCAGGGCTTGTCTCTGGTGAGCCCGGGCAACTGTCCAGACTCGCTGAGCAGTGGCTTTGCCCCTGCATTAGGCCAAGTTTTGAACTGCATTTACCTGCATAGCATGTAACTGAACACTAAGCTAAGTAATTTAACATGAATTATATAATTTCCATGACTGAGTAATTGAATATTAGACTAAGTAACTTAACATGGATCACATAATTTTCACAGTACTTCATTTATGAAAGACCATTCGGTCCATTAGGCTAAGTTTTGAACTGCATTTACCATTAGAATGAACACTAAAGTAAGTTATTTAACATGAATTACATAATTTACCAGGACTGAGTTACTGAATATTAGACTTGGTGATTCAACAATGATTACTTAATTTTTGCAGGACTTACTGATTATTTTTGAAGTAGCAGCTCTCCGAGGCAAGAGTCCAATTTACTCTTATCCTGGATCTAACTATGGAATCTGGATGGGTGGAAAGGGTGTTTTGTAGAGGAGGAGAAAGGGAGGAGTCTGGAAGAGGACCGGTGCAGAAGGAGAAGGGGAGAGTGCAGCTAAGCGCGGTTGGTTTGAAGGAGCGCTGGTGCAGCAGATCAAAGACAGCAACGAGCGAGCATGAGACTGAGGGTTAGGGTGAACAATGACTAAATTACCCATATTTACAAAATTTCTCTTCCTAAGTTGCCCTTGTGCAAACCAATAGTTGATATTTTTTTTATATAGAAAAGGTTCATGAGGTACCTTGCAAGGATTGTAAGAAGTCTCACACCGAACCTTGCACCCCTGGGACATTACACCTAAGAAGTGTATACATCAGCCTACATAAACTTTCTCAACTATTGGAACTGTTGTATCGTTGTGCTTCTTTAGTTATTTCAGTGTCATGTTAGCATTTGAATGGTAAAACGAAGTGCTTCTTTAGCAAATTTTCTATTGGGTGGGCCTCTTTTGCTAGAGAAGCTCTGCCCCTGGGCATGCCAAAAATGAAAACGTCGTATATACAAAAGAGCAAGGTAAATTTATATATATACACTGTTTTAGACAAAGTACCAGACTATTTGAGTAAAATATAGTATTACTAAACAAGAATGGATCGAAACCTTTCCTTCAATTTTTCATTACACATGTTACAGGGGATCTAACCAAAAACAATACTTGCAATAAAGATAACATGATCAATCATCCGGCATGGAGTGATCGCCTGTAGGAGGTAAAGAAGTCTCTCCGGTGAAGTATCTATTCATGTTGGTAAACATGCGACGTCATCTCTTGCCATTGTTTGGTCAGGCTGTTCGAGCTCTAGTTGAGACCGTGAGATCTCGGTGCAGTACTTCATGAATAGCTGGATCAAGTTGGGGGGACATTATCTGCACAACTTGGGAAAGGGTAATTGATGTCGTATGTATCAGTAACATCTGAGATCCTCTCCTTTTTCTTGTCCGTGAGGTTATACATGTAGATTGTAGCGATTTCACGTCGATCATAGTCCGTGTAGAAGATGCAGTTGTCGTCAATGGAAGGGAACTTATCAGTATATGTAGGATCGATTCACTTTAAGATAGATAATCAGAGAGAGGTAAATGATTGCGGAAATTAAAAAAATAAATTTTAAAACTCTCCTCTAAACACAAAACCCTTTTAAGCCTCGTTTATAAAAAAACAATCTAATTAGCACTAAACCCTTTTGGAGATGGCTCCCAAAAAAACAACTGAAAAACACCAGCCGTTCTTGACAGCATAAAGCAGCCGCACCTTGTTCTTTTTCTAGTTGCTCCCTTCTTTTCTTCTGTGCGGAACGAGCCTCAGCGCTACCCTCTTTTTTCTTCCGATTCCCAGCGCTCGCCTCGCTTTTCTTTTTCTCTGAGATCACACCGAGCCGCCTATTTCTTCCGAATCAGCACAGCCCTTCTAATCGCCCCACAAAACCGCTACAGCCCTTTTGATTTTCGAACGTCACGGCTGCCAGCAGTACATGAATTATCTTCTAAAATCACGGCAGGCCAGGACTTCTTTTCTTCACGGAAACTCACGTCCAAGCCATGACCGATCAACAGCCGCCGCACACAATCAATTTTTCTAGTTGGCTCTTCGTTGCATGCACACCAAAAGCTCACGTTACACTAGTTGCCTTCACGTCGTCTTATCTCAATCAAGAGTCACGGCTTCACGGACCAATAGCAATCCGCCTCCTCAGGGGCGGAGATGGGCCTCGGGTCGGTTAGTCAACGGCCCGAGGCTTAGAAAAAATAACAGTGCATTTTTCAGTTGGGCAACGGCCCGACCGCCTGCCCGAGACCTACCCTAACCGCGAGGTCCGCGAGAAGAGCTCCCGTCTTCAGCCGCCTCCAACCGCTTCTCGCCTTCTCCGCCTCCACGCGTGACGCGCCGCCCCCGCCCCCCGCCTCCTCTCCGCCTCGGCCAGCGGCCCCCCGGCCCCCCGCTTCCTCTCCGCCGAACCCGCCGGCCACCCCGCCTCCTCTCCACCGAGCCCCCCCACCCCACGTGAGCCCGTGACGCCGCATCGCGCGGCTCGCGCCTCCTCTCCGCCGAGCCCCCGCCTCTCCGCCTTGGCGGCCTTCCGCCTCGGCCAGCGGCCCCGCCTCCCCGCCTCCTCTCCGGCTCTCGCGAGCCCACCGCCGCCCCGCCTCCTCTCCGCCGAGCCCCCCCGCCTCCTCTCCGTCTCGGCCAGCGGCGGCGCGGCACCCCCCCAACCCCCGCCTCAGTGCCTGCTCTCCGCGACTCCGCCGGGCCACCGGTGCCACCTCTTCGCTAGTCCGCCGCGATGCTGGCTCCACTGCTCACCGCCTCACCGTTGTCCGCCGGTGCTGGCTCTCCCATCTCCCGGTGAGCTTATGTGAATTGTGATCGACTTGTATGACTGTCTGATTGAGACTTTGAGTGATAGTGTGATTTGAAGTCTGTGATACATGATAGTGTTATACGGTGTTATTAGTGTGGTATATTTATTAGACTAACTAGTAGTCAATTAACTTGCTATTTAAATTTTTACGATACTAGAATTAGAAATACAAGATGAAGATGACCAAGACATTAGCATCTTATTTTCCATCGCAATCCAATTCCAATCAAACTCCATAATTTGCATTAAAAATAATGTTATGGTCTTGTTTCCCTAATTTACATATGCAATTTTATCTTTGCAAGTTTAGATTCTCGTACTATTGTTGATGAAGATATGACAAGTTCAAATGAACCAAATCTTTGTTAATTACGTAAAAATTACCTCATGCTAGTGGTATGTTACATTCATCTTTTTGCTATATTTTATCTATTTTGTCGTATCGTTTAATATAGAATTCAAATTTTATTTTGATTATGTATTTATATTGTACTTTTGTTATACCTTAGTACTGATAGTATTTGATATTAGTTATAGACTTATGTCGTCCTTAGTTTTGAGCCCGAGGCTCCGATAAATTCTGGCTCCGCCACTGCGCCTCCTGTTGTTGATTCACTGGTAGCTCTTCCGCCGACCATGCATGCAGTCTGCTTCCCTGCGCCTCTTTCTTCTTTTTACCACAGAGCAAGCCGCCGCAAAAAACAACACAGCTGCTGCAAAAACCGCCGAGTCGCCCCTTTTCTTCTTCTCGGAACAAGCTGCACGCACCGATTTTCTATTCTCCGAGAAGTCGCCGCGCTGCAATTATTTCTTTCCAAAAGCCGACCGAATAAAAAGCCGAGCACAACCTTTGTTTTTTTCCCTTCGTTGATTACAAATCACGGCTCAAACAAACTGGCCGCATAGCTCTCTTTTTATACTCCTAAAAACCTCAACCTACTCCAATACGTCATTAACCCTAATACAACTCATCCTAGATCTTTTCGTCTCAACCACTTTTTAGCCCACTACTTTTCAAGAGACTCAAAACCCTTCATAACATGGGTTTTTAATTCTTTGTACGCTTCCAATTTTTTTAGCCTTTCACGTGTCGAAGCCTCCAGGACCGCACCTCCTCTATCCAATTTTTTTAGCCTTTCTCCGTGCGCATTGTTCTCTAGCCTGAACATCCCATATGACAATCTTAACCGATAGGACCTCAGTTCCTCCCTGAATTTAGTCCCGAAACCTCAGTTCCACCCGAACCTAGTTTCAGTTCCGTCATCGACCATGTTCCGCCTCAAGCAACACCTGCACATGAATAAACACACAACCGCATACGAGCATAAGTCCATGACTTGACTTGATTACCAATTTATATTATATATATATATACATACATACATACATACATATATACATATATATATATATATATACATATACGTATACATATACGTATATATGTATACATATATGTATACATATACATATATATGTATGCATATACATATATATGTATATATATATGCATATACGCTAATGACTTTACACTCTAAGCGATAGGGTGTGGAATTCAACTCAACTACATTCGATCTTGACAACTTCACTGAAATTCGAGAAAAGTTCTTCGAATTCTTAATAGCGGAGGTCATTCAACCGAATGGAGAGTACAACCCCGGCGAAGATGATTAGATGTTCAAACATTTGATGCAATTGTAATTCACTCAGTTGTGCTTAATCAAACAACTGATTCAATTGTACTTCATTCGGTTATTTAATTCATTATGAGATCTGTGTAATGATTTTCATGCGCTATATATGTGATCTGTTTGCGTTGTTTAATTCATTTGTGAGATTTGTGTAATAATTGTCATGTGATATATATGTGATCTGCTTGTTTGTTTTCATAGGGTATGACTAGCATTTTCTGAGACTAGCCAAAAAATAGAAAATAATTTTGTAAGATCGTCGACGACAATCAGAGGGGGTGAATGATTATAATGCAGAGTGATTATTATTTTTTAACTTGTTGTTTCTAAAAATATATTCTATCACACAGTAGCTAACAAAACAGCCAGGAAAAGCAAAGCAAATATATTGTTTACTCACACCATCATGCATGAGAAGATTAAAAATTAAAGAATCATGCCAACCAGTCAAAGATCACATCATGATTTATGTCTTGCGCTAGCACCACTAAACAAATTTCACTTAGCTGGCTTCTGATTTTTGATTGAAATTTTACTGTAGCTGATTTTTTTATTGTAGCTGATTTGGCTTTTTGGGTATAATTAAATATAAAAAAAATGTAAAAATAGAAAAAAAAATATGTTAACCCATCACGGACAATGCAAAGGAACACAGAAAAAAATGCAAAAAAGCTCAAAAAATCTAAAAATATTTAGAAAAAACGAATTACTAAATAGTAAAAAAAAAAGCTGAAACGAGTAGGACCTAACTATATACCAATGTAGCAATTGAGTGCTTTGGTAGCAATTGAGTGCTTTGAAAGCAATTATTTTTAGTCTCCCAGTGGCACACAAATGAATGCAAGTGTTGTTACCTTTCTATATTGCTTGACCAAAACCACTAAAGGACAGTAGTCTCTGGACCGATTACAGCTTTGCTCAGGAATCAACGCAAAAAGAAGCCTTCGTATGCACGCCCTCTGTGATCTGCTCTTCCGTCACGCGTGGTGCTCCTGAGAACGCGATGTGCTAGCATCGTCCGGGAGATGGCCAAACAATCACGGAAGCATAATCGCCATACACACAAATAATCAAGACGGCCGACAGAAAGAAAGCGGCGGCGGCGTGAACACTCGATTAGATTTTTTTATCGCCCTAACTTTTTATAGTAAACTTACAAATAAACTTAAACCTTAATACAATTTGTCTTGGACCTTTTTTACCTCAATCAGGCTTTTGGTCTACTACTTTTTCAGGGACCCGAAACCTTTCCTAACACATGTTTTTTTTTTATTTTTACACTTACGATTTTTTCAACCTATCACGTATCGAAGCATCTAGGACCGCACCTCCTGTATCTTCTTCACGCATCATCCACTTTTGATCTTCACATGCTTAAGCATGAGCTCGATCATCTCATAACACCCTCGATCGCCTAACTTCGGATCTCCATATTCTAGTCCCGATCCACCTTATCATTGATCACGATCGCCTCCATGCTCAACTTGCATATGCAAAGACCAAACCAATGTTTTTCCTAGCACAAGTTCTTCTCAACCTGATCGATATTAGTCCATGCACACATACGTCTCAAATAACAATAAACAACATTGTCAATTATTCATCACCAAAATATTCTAGACCGAGCTACATGGTCTAACAAATTTAACTTTTCAAATAGCCATCATAGACGGTTTGTAATACTAAACCGTCTGTGATATGCCCGATATCACAAACGGCTATGTTTAAAAATCATCTGTGATGTCAAACATATTACAGACGGTTTTTTGTATTAACCGTCTATGATATCATATATATCACAGATGGTTATTAGTATTAACTATCTATGATATGCAAGATATCATATACGGCTATTTTTAATAACCATCTGTGATAGCGAATATATCACAAACTGTTATTTTGAAAAACTATATGTTATCACAAACACATAAATTCAAATAGTTTAGAAACCATATGTAATAACCCTTTCTATGTAGTGATCTTAACCAGGTATTAGAATTGTATATCAAATGCAACCATATGGTTAGATCTAGATATGCAATTGCGCTGACAACTCCACTAGTTGAAGCAATACTGTGACAAACATAAAATCAAATAAAAAGTAGTGAATAAGAAACATTTTGTCTTGCATTGCGGTTCAACATATCGCAGCCTATGTGCACATCGAATGATTCTTGCCAGTTTGCCAGATGGCTTAGCACATCGAATAATCATAGTCCTGCAGGGCGAACAGGCAAGGGCATGATGCCAAGACGTCCAGCACAAGTATGCCCTGGGATGTCAGGCACGTTGCCAAAGCGGTAAATCATGTGTCGGTTCTCGAAACTACTACGTACGTGTCCACCACACCAGCTTGCTAGCTTTTCTTCCCATCATCATTCCACACGCCTTCATCCATGGCCATCGATCCTAAGCTACGTGCATGCATGATCACTTGGAAGATCGACTAATGTATAGATATATTTTCGGTGCTTCTATGCATCATTATTTAAAAAAATACATAAATATTAAAACATAAATAAAAGGTTGATGGTGATTGCTTATCTTTTATCTTGCTTTAAGATTTATGCAACTTATATTGGAAGGGTGATGCATAAAAACACTACTCATATCTGATATACATGGATGAAAACCACAAAACAAGTCTCCCTCCCCAGACAAAAAGAAAAAAGACATCATCACAACCTGGAGTGTTTCAAGGCACTATATATATATGTCCCTCCTTGTTCTAGGTCTTCAATGCCATATACAAAAGACAAAAAGAAGTAGCACAAATCATCATAGATTAGCTGATCGAAGAGGAAGGTATCATCCAGCAGGCTTGATTAGCCCCATTTGAGCAAAGGAGGGATGGCGATCAAGCCCAAGGCATTGGTTCCGGTGGTAGCTCTTGCGTTGGTTCTCGGCCTTGCGTCCGGCGGCAACTTCTACGAGGAGTGCGACGCGACGTGGGAGCCCCAGAACTGCTGGACCTACGACAATGGCAACAGCCTCTCCCTCGCGCTCGTCAGCAACTCGTCGGGCTCGATGATCCGCTCCAAGAGGCAGTTCGTGTACGGGACCGTCTCCACCATGATCCAGCTCGTCCAGGGCAACTCCGCCGGCACCGTCACAACATACTACGTAAGCTAATTTATCCCTAATTGATTAGTTATACCTCTGCGAGCATGTGTTCTTTCGAGATTTAAGAGGGAGTAGTAACATGCATTTCTGTTGTTGATTGATCAATGGCAGACGTCGTCGCTGGGAGACAAGCACGACGAGATCGACTTCGAGTTTCTGGGGAACGAGACCGGGCAGCCCTACACCTTCCACACCAACGTCTACGCCGCCGGCGTCGGCGACAAGGAGATGCAGTTTCGCCCCTGGTTCGACCCCACCGACGGCTACCACAACTACACCATCTCCTGGAGCCCCTGCATGATCGCCTGGTACGTGGACGATGTCCCGATCCGCGTGTTCCGCAACTACGAGGGCAGCAACGGCGTGCCGTTCCCGACGAGCCAGCCGATGTACGCCTACTCGAGCATCTGGGCGGCGGAGGACTGGGCCACGCAGGGGGGGCGCGTCAAGACCGACTGGAGCAAGGCGCCCTTCGTCGCCAACTACCGCGGCATCGACCTCGAGGTCTGCGAGTGCTACGGCGGCGACTGCGTCTACGGCTGCGCGGCCGCGTTCGACTGGGGCCAGTACTGCCGGCTCAGCGACGACCAGATCGGGAAGATGCGGTGGGTGCAGGACAACTACAGGATCTACAACTACTGCGTCGACTACGAGCGCTACAACGGCCAGATGCCGCCCGAGTGCGGCCTGCCACAGTACTAATCAAGGAGATTTATATATGTGCTTCATGCATTAAAATCATCCTAATTTTGCATCTTTATACAGACTGTTTTGGATTTTTTTTGTATTTTATTTCGAGGTTTGTTCTTGATCCGCGGAAGTTATCCAAAAATTGAATCGAATAAGAGCTTTTGAGCTCTTTTTTACGGTATTCTTTAATTTATTTGTTATGGTGCTTTGTAAAGTATTTTTTTTACACATGTATAAGTCATTGTATACTGCAAGAGTTTGCAATACAGTTAAATCAATAATAATTCTTGAGTTTTTGTAATTTCTCCGTGTGCGTGTGCAGTTTGCCGATTTGGCCTTCTTGTTGATCGTGCGTGGCCGAGATAGGTGTGAAAATGGATAGGATAGTTTTTGATCGATCGGGCAATTTTTAAATACGGATTATGTCAATTCGGATATTTATCAGATAGTATTGGATTCGAAACGAATACGGTTTTTCTGTCGGATACTAATATAGATTCGGCAGCTTATTATCTGTCGAATATGATATGGATCCAAATTATCCGGATATTAAGGGGTTAGATATCCACACTACCTATATTAAAGCTCAGGGGATTCCCGACCGAGCACCGAGCCACGATAGCAACTTTGCGAAAAAGCCCTCCACTTTTTTAGAATTACATATAAGTATTTGCTTTTTTTCCTGAAAAACCCTTATTTCCCTGTAATTACGTATAAATTCTTATTTTTGGTTTTTTTTGTATATAATCATTTATGACGCAGCATAACGTATACCTACATGATAACTAATGTGATATGATGTTACGCTTCCGTAACTAGTAAACTAACACAAGGAAGCCTAAGACGCCAAGGTAGTGGGAGAAGATGGAGGAGGCTTCGTGGTGTTGTAAGATGGGTTTGAAAATTAGCAGCCCAATTGTTACCAAGCTCAAGCAATGCTACTTCTTTACGCTACCCAACAACCTTTTTGCCCCGTGTTAACCTTACCAACAATTAGGGTATTGCATTGAGGTGCTAGCAGTTACCGTTAAACTGCTATAACGGTAACTGCTATACTGTTTAGTCCAATCGCACAGCGTACGTTCAGGTTACAGTATGTTATTACTTCACAAGGACCTCATTTTAGTGATAGCTTTTGGTTTTTAATTGAAATTTTATTGTAACTAATTTTTTTTACTGTAATTGATTTGACTTTTTAGGCACAATTAATTTAAAAAAATGTAAAAATAGAAAAAACATGTTAACCCATTAGGGACAATATAAAGGAACAAGGAAAAAAAGAAAATACAAAAAAACTTAAAATATCTAAAAAAATTCAGAAAAAGATGAAATACTGAATAGTGAAAAAAAGCAGAAGCTAAAAACTGAAGCCGAAAAAAAGCCGAAACGAACGAAGAAGTTGAATCCTTCGAGCATAGTTTCAGGTGTTAAGTTCAGGTTTTGTTCAGGTCTAAAGTAAATGTAATTTTTCCTCAAGAAGTTATTTACCCGCTTATTAAGGCAGATCATCTGAGCAAAGTGTGGTGCAGATTTCATTTGTATAGGAGGGTGTGTTGTGCAGAGTCTATACATGCCTCTTGAAGCATCGTATGATTTTCACAGGTAGAAGCTATGTAGCTAATGTCAATTGGAATTTCCAATTTAGAAAGTAATGCTTGGGCAGGTCAAGTTCAAAAGCAGGAAACATCAAATGAATATGCCATCGGAGTTATTAAAACTCCATGTGGTTTGCTCGCACCAGAGAAGGCCACGTCCGCACGAGGGTCTTCGCGCGCGACGCGTGGCGAGGCGCACGCCCGCAGCCCGCTCCCCGCCTCCCTCCTTCCCTCTGCGCTGCGCCTCACCCCGTCACCCGTGCATCCCTCCCCTCCTCCCACGCCGCCTCCCCCTCCCGGCGCCTCCCCTCCCCCTCCTCCCCGCGCCTCCCCCTCCCCGCTGCCCCCTCCTCCCCGCTCCCCGGCGCCTCCTGGACACCCTCCCCGCCGCCCCGCGCCTCCCCTCCCCTCCTCCCCGCGCCTCCCCTCTCCTCCCCTCCTCCCCCTCCCCGCGCCCCCTCCCCTGTCCCCCTCCTCCCCGCTCCCCGCGCCTCCCCCTCCCACGGAGCGCCATTGTATAAAGGCTCCTCGTCGGCCTCGGCAGCGGCGGCGCCTCCACCTCCGCCGCGTCCCCGTGGAGAGGCCGCTGCGCCACCGCGCGCCCGGCCGGGTCTGCGCGCCACCTCGCGCCGCCGCCCACCGCCATCGCCGCCATCTACCACTTATACAGTTCAGCGGATGCAATATCATATATCTATTTCTTGTTGTCGAAGCAAATGAAAGGCAATAACCTACTAGATATACTACTTTAGTAATCTGTTATTCACAAATATGTTGCATGGTAGTTATGGCTATAATATAGTGTTGAGATTTATTTTACTTATTAGATGATGCCATTGGCTGTGGTTTTGCAATAGGCGGCAATATTTGGGAACACAACATTTATTGCCTCTATGTTTTCCTAGATTTGTGATACGATATCTGTGTGTTTTTCTTTCCTTTTTGTTTTTGTTTTTGGTTTTATCTACCTTGGCTTCTTTCTTGTTTTCTGTTTAATTTAATAGTCTTATCTTAAACAAAAAAAAGATCATTATAAGAATTTTCTTACTGTGCAAGATTTTGATCTGTCAGGGATTTTGGAGAGGAAATGTTCGATACATTGATGTATATGCCATATCAACTATACAATTCAACTGTTCTACACAAGCTAAAAACATTTGCATCCGGTTCATCCGAGCAGTGTATGTTTTCATGCCCTTCTTACAACTTCCTTCATCACTCTAAATTGAAATATCAGTTCATTCTCCAAACCTTAATGATAAGTGCTTTCACTAGCTAGAGTTTTTGCTTGTGACTTTTTAGTTGGTACATTTTCAAACGTGGTACCTTCAAAGTTTACTGATTTGTGCAACTCATCTCAACTGAAATAACAAAAATTCGGATCCATTTTTGAAATTGAAGCTTTATTGCGATTTCTTGCATCTCTATAGTTCCGTATCGATTTGTTATTTTTCCCGAGGATCATTTGCACTTGAGTCCTTACTTATCTTATGTAAGTGGAGCTATAGCGGGATGTGCTGCAGCATGAGGGTCATATCCATTTGACCTTCGAGAACTATTCTTGCATCACGGGGTGAACCAAAGGTAAATCGACCTTATCGTGGTTTTCAACACTGCTTTTCTTCCTTTGAAGTTTGAACACTTAGTTATGAACTTATGATATCATTGGTTTGGTTTTGGAAAGCGTATCTAGATTCTGGCCATGTTTTTAATTGGAATGCTAGCGATGATACCTATCACTCACTTTGTTACTTCCCAATAATATGGATTTGGCATTTGTTCGATAATAGTTGAATCGGCTATTTTCCCAACAACGACACATTCAGTTTCATTTTCAACATACGTACTACAGAGTATTCTAGGGATATCGTCATGCGACTTAAGCTTGGTTCTTTTCTTTCATTTGTTCATTCTGTTTTTACATCAGCTGTCTACATGATTATGTTATTCTTGACAAAATGGATTTTTCTCTTAGCGCGGTTCAAGGTGAGGTAGTTTTAGCACAATTTGATCTTGTTCTGAACTTAAGACAATACTGATTTGTAGGCATTTTCCTTAAGCTTTTCTGACTGCATTTTCCTTCATGTAGGCATGGAATAGACAAAGATATTCACATATTCACTCAGGAAGTGAGGATGACTCGGTATCAAGCTTCCAGCTATTTCTTTGTGGATTTGCAGCTGGAACATTTTCGAAAGCTGCATGTCATCCACTTGACGTTGTAAACATGGAAATCTTGTTTTTTTAATGCATTTGTAAGTGCAAATGTCATTCAATGGTTGTTCAGTGTAGTGATACTTGTGCAAATGCTGAAATGCATGCCCCTGTTGTTTTATGACATAATTAATATATAGGACACATGTTTTCTATTCTTAAAATATATGTTGCCTTGCATTCTAGATGTCAGTGTGTTGGATCTCTTATTCAAAATAAGATACTGATGCTAAAGTGTGTCATGTTTTCCTTCTTCCCATATACTAAGATTCCTGCTTATGTTCAAAATTTGACTACTTGCTATGAACCGTATGTTGTTTTTGATACATCTTTAGTTGTTATCATGCCTTGACCATGAAGTACTTTTCATTTCCTATTTTTGTAGTATGTGGAATACAACAAAATAGTGGCTCAGTGAAGCTTGGGAAAGTGAAGAAGTAATATTGTCGTGCCAAAAGCTTATGTTCTTCAATCACCTACTGAGCAAAAGCAGATTTATGTGTCACGAAGGTTTCCTTTACTGATGGAACTTCTTGAACTTCCCAAAACCGTGTATGAAATTTTACTTTGGTTTTAGAAAACTTATTTTGCTGGCTTTGACACTAAAACATTGGTATTTATTTTCTGCAGATTATATGCTCGTTTACGCAACTCATCAACTACATTGTAAAAGATAATGCGGGCTTCCTAGAAAATGCTTGCCTTGTTGGCCTTGTAAAGCTGTTGTTCCGAGCAATTCATGACTTCTAAGTTACGTTGACAACGTGGAATGGAATATTGATATTTAAAATTTATTTGCGATTCGGTTGTGATGAACTTTCTTTGTGCGGATCGTGCAAAGGAAGTTCGGATGCAACCATCCTTTTTCTTCCATGACTTTGCGGGCGGGTTTATTTTCTTGACATAATTGATGGCATCGGTCTAACTATATTTACATACAAGTCGATGAAATAAAAGGTTTTAGTGCTAATTTTCAGTTTTCCATATCCATTGATGTAGCCAAGCGATTCGGTGGCATTCGGGTAACCAAGCTAATAACTATTTCCGAAGCGGATGGCGAACACCGCAACTTTATGACGGTATACCTTTTCGAATGAACCTGAACTTGATGCAGATTGTTTCTTGTTATAAAAAGTCACGAAGCGCATCGCCTGTTTCCTTTTGGTCTCTTCTGACACTTTATAGCATATTCACTTTGCATATCTAGAATGGAACGATAAACGTTTATTTAGCAAGCAAATGAATTAGTGAAACAGTTATCTAGCCTAATATCTATATATTGCAAGCAAATGCTTGTAGTCACGATGAGGCCATTCGAAGACCTTATTGTGACCGGGGATTGCTAGTTGTTTTGACCTTTTGAGTTTATGAAACTCACGGCATTAGTATATTAAGATACTCAAACATCATTTTCTGTCCCACGATTTTCTGTTTTAACTTGAATTTTGTTTTATCATATGTACGCAGAATATGTGCCTTACATCTCCATCTTTTTATAACCTTATGTCTTGAGTACGACGTGTGATTTAATTTTGTTGACATTTGCAGGGCCGTTCTTCAACCAAGGTTGATCGATCTGGCGGTGTCTAGTCCTGGACTACTTGTTTGGTGGCAAGTGATGTTAATCGGGATCGTAATGCAGGAGTAAGTGATCTCTATCTCTGTTACCCATATGGGAAAAACTTTCGACAAATTACCCCTTTTATTGATGTACTATATGGTTCTATGTTGGGGACCTCTTGCTTGGAAAGTCACCTCGCGTACGTGTTGCTCTACAGACAAATCATGTTGATCATAAAATTTGGTGTTTTGGGTTCCTTGTTTGCCCATTGTTGTGTCAGCCGATAGCTCCGTCGGCTCATTAACGTTGTGTTGTATTCTTGGTGCTCGATTGCATGCTCCAACTCGTTCTTTGTGAGGTTCCATTGTAGGGACTAACATCTTTGCCAAACTTGGAGGCTTGGGGTTCGTTCTTTTCGGCTATGTCTAATAGTTTATGGATGCGGTTAATGGTTTTGGCTTTAGTGCAAGCGTTTGTGTGAACAAACTGAATGTTAATAAGCTGTTTTGAAAAGACTGTCTCAATAAGCTGTTTCAAGACAGAAACGGAGAAATCGTCTCATTTGTTCATTCGTGAAAAGCTATAAACCATAAAGCGGAAAGAAGCGTGTCTCATCTTTGCGCGGTAGAGCTTATTGCGGTTCGATGTTTCTTGTGCCTTATCTTGTCTTGGTAGAGCTTATTGCGATTTCAATATTTGCTACGGTGAGAGTTGATTTGCCATGTTATTAGATCGCCCATGTTCATCCGTTTCTTTTTGTAACCATGAGCCGCTATCTGAATGGATAGAAAGGCATCGCATATTCCAAACTATCAATGTCGGGTGGGCTCTAGAAACTAATGCAGATTAAGAAAGATACGGATGCTTGGTGGACTGAGCACTTGTTTTATGCATTGCATTTGCAGTGTTTACTATTTGTTGATATGGGCTGTTGCAAAATTGAATGGAGGGTCAATATATCTGAGAGATTAGTGTTTGGTCTCCTTGTGATGGTTGGGTCTGGTTCTTCTATCTATTGTTTGCTACTTAATTTTGAAGTTAGCAATTTATGTCTCTGTTGCTGCAATCTATATCAAAAATTCTTCTTCAACATTCAGGTTTTATCGATTAAAAAAGGGCTTATTGAATGTACGTGGGTTAGGGATTATACTCAATCCGTATTTCCTTTAAATAGGCAAAGCTAAACTAAAATCTTAGAAAAGATGCTTGCCTATCAGAGCAACCCTCGTGGTGAGGCTGATCGGGCCACACAATCAAGTGGGCTGATCACAGCCCAATGAGCACTGGGCCAATCAAGCTCATGCTTTC
Organism: Melocanna baccifera; assembly: GCA_036346265.1. Taxonomy (NCBI): domain Eukaryota; kingdom Viridiplantae; phylum Streptophyta; class Magnoliopsida; order Poales; family Poaceae; genus Melocanna; species Melocanna baccifera. Next base: position 9,819,903 of record CM070680.1, on the reverse strand, counting down.
TTTTGGTTTCTAGAATCCCATTACATTAGTCTTTACGTGAGCATCTTATATCTTGAACCATATCATATACTCACTGAGAATGACATTATTCTTTTAGCAATTCTACCTTTCTTTAGAGTTTTAAACTCCAAATATCACTATTCTACTTAGCACAATGCTTTATGTATCATACCATACTGTTCAGATTTGTGAACTGTGAGGTGCATTGTACAAACAATGTAAATGACTCATCCTTTAATGTATGAATCTCTACATCTATGTGGCTGAAGATAAATATTAGGATGGCATTACAGTGCATCCAGATGGTCTTGTACTTGAAAAGACTCTTGACAACAGGCTGCTTGCCTAAGCCATGCATGGCTTTTGCGTGACCATACTTTGTGTATTCCTCGAGTTTTCAATGCTCACGGGGACAATGGAGAAGCATAAGGGGTATATAATTTTGACTACTCGCCGAAATTCACTCTATATGATCAGTTTTCCAAAGCAAGTTTTCCTAAGTGTGATCACTTACATGCACGTAGTTCTTATAAAGTTTTCCATGTGAAACTACTTTCATGAGGAACTTTATATTAATCGGTGATCTATTTTCCTTGTAGAATCAATAGAGGATCATACTTGTGGCTATTTTGCAAATTGTGCGATTCTTTGCCTCAAGCTTGCTATCTCCTTTGCCAAAGCTACGAGCAAAACAGAAAGTTCTGTCAGTTTACTTGAACTGTAAAATTTAATTTTAGAAAATTAATCTAGAAATGAATCGCGCCGTATGTTGCTGGAAATCAATCACTACTCAATAACTTCATATGCATTTGATATGACAATACCATACTTCTCATTTTCATCTACTTTATCTTGATGTTGCGCCTTTATCTTTGATGCTAGCATCTTTAACTATCTTGCGTAAACATTGTTCAGTTTATTCACTTGCGATGTACTTGAATTTGTTAGCCTGCTTTAGCCTTATTGTTCAAACCTACATGTACTTTGTTGGTCAGGTTTTATGTTGCAGATATTGTGCCATATTAGAGTTTACTGTTTAGATAATACATAATTCCCAACAACAATGTTGCAACAGTCTTTATAAGTTGTGAAATCCATTCTCTGTGTAATGACATAAAGCTGTTACCTTTTCCTCCCAAATGCTTCATGCAATTGATACATAACAGAGTTAATGGTAGTTTGTGAGTATAACAGAGTCACCTCTCTCTAGCTTTACTTTTGTTAAACGTAAATCTTTTATAGATAAACAATGTCTTTTTTCATTAGACCTATAATCTATCGTACCTATGTTGGGTTGAGGCAAATGTAAAGGTTAATTTATCTATTCTCTGCAGTAGTGATATTCGAGATATACTTGTATGTTCCCTTTACTGCAGCTGAAATATCTTTGAAATGTGCTTGAATAGGTTATTATAAAGAGTCTGTGAGTGAAGCATGATTTGAAGTCGTGCATCTCTCTTCAATTTCTTTTCCCTATTAAATTCTGATGCAATGTAAGGCTAGATTTGCTTTGTTTGGCTTTGTTTCTAAGCTAGGAATGTAAATCTATATTGAAGCGTGAATTAATTTCTGCAATTGAAGTCATGGCAAGGCGCTGCGTGCGCGATTTCTAGTAAAACCTTTAAAGGAGCAATTGCGGTTTCTCGGTAGTGCCCGTTCCCGCGATTGCTACCCGTCAGGCCATGGCGCCTTGGCGCCTCGCATGTCTGCAATATCTCGATCGGCGTGTTCTCCGCCCTTGATCTGCCCCCTTCTCCCTGTTTCACTGCTCCAGCGCCACCTATCATTGGATAGCTCCCGTGTCTTCGGATTTGCTCCGTTTATTCATGGTCGGTGGTCTCCCTGGATCGCCGGACTCCGTTTCAGTCCCCGGCGAAGGTCTTGCTCACTTGCTAGTTCCTCTTCTGCTTCCGGCAAGGCTGCTAGCGATCCGTTTGCCCAACTTCATCACGGTCAAAACCCTACCTGCCTCTTCCTCTAGCCTCGCGCCGCCTCTCGCTCGCCCCCCACGCTCACGCCTCGCCTCCTCCGCTCGGCCGCTGCGCGCGCCTCCTCCCCGCCGTTGGTGCACGCAGTCTCGGTCACCACCGCGCTCGCGCCTCGCCACTGTTGAAAATGTAGGCAATATTTTAATTCCAAGTTTTAGTAGGAGACAAAAACAATATACTAGTGATGCACAACTAACTACTAACGTGAGGCTACTCATCATACTTGAATAAACACAAGAAAAATATAGTATTAAAGTCGCATGCGATCACACGAGCGACTTCTTTGTTGAGCTTGATGAAGAACAGAGAGCGTGGCGCGTGATCTGATGAAGACTTGGCGCGATGCGAGGATGTAGTAGGAGCGGTCGCGCGAATCGCTGCCGAAACCTTATTGCCGCCCGTGCGGGTTCTCTGCGACAATGGTTGGAGATCGCTCTCCTCTCTTCGGTGCAGCGAGAAGAAAGGTCGGCGAGTTCGATAGCTCAACGCCGTACAAGAGTGGAAGAAGACAATGGGAGAAAGGAGTGAAGGAGATCGGTTCAAACACAGGCGTCTCGGGCCTTTTATAGGCGTCTCAATTACTCTAGTAATGGCGCTATTATTCACCGTGGCGGCGCTATTATTCACGATGGCGACTCCATTATTCACACAGTAGCGACTCCATTATTCACTGTAGCGCTCGTATTCAAACGAAAAATAAGCGATCTCATGACCGGTAAAAAAAAAGAGAGGCGGTACAAGGTTTAGCAAAAACAAGGTGGACATGAGTGCGCCAAGTGGCGCACCACGTCACGGCGTAGCGATCGCGCGTCGCAAGTCACAAGTCACGCGATTTTCACGCGAAAATCTGCGAATCTGCGTCTTGCGGCGTGCGTCTTGCGTGTGTGTTTAGCCAAAGCCACCATCCACTTCTATAATTCAAGGAGTGGGATGGACTCCACCTTATAAATTGGTCTCCCCACTTTGCCTAAGCAATATGGTACTAAACCTTGCGTGCTTTGGAATTATAGAAAATAGGCCTTGGGCCTAATTTCATGATCCCCACCAATTCCAAAGCGGGAAGCACAGATATGTCGAAAAAATTGTCTTGAAGTGTTGTTTAATATACGGTCTTATAATGTAAGTCCCGTATGGGTTGAACTTACACCTAGATTAGCAAGATTCATCTTCTCACGGCTAATGAATGGACTATGCCTTGAATTCACAACTTTTCGTAATCGACTTCACTTGAAACCTCAAGCGATACTAGGCTATCAATGAACCACGTCTAAGCGGGCGTTATATGGTCATGCTCCTTATACGCTCATGAGCTTTCTAGAGAATGCCTGTTCTCGTGAGCTGCGACCAAGCAGTTAAGCTCAAGTAGGTGTATTCTTTCTAGGTATCCTGCAGGCTAATACCTTTCCCTCATGAATACATTAAGGTTTTATACCAACCTTCCATCAGATTGAGAGTACTTTATTTATTTTGGATATGGGTACAATTAATATGTACTCTCTTGTTACAATATCAACTTGTTTTCCCATTACCTAAGTCACGGGATCTCCGTTCATAAAGGCATGGGTTACCATTGTGATGTAACTAAATGGGCCTCATTCCCATATCCATAGAAGCAACGAAATCGCTCTCGTGCTAATCCCTTGGTAAAAGTGCGCGATTTTCTCGGTGTTAATATAATTCCACGACTATTACTCGGAGTTTCTCAATTTTACGTGATTTAAGCCTCGCTTCACATGTCTAGAGGACTTCATATTATCCTTTGTACTTGTGACTTTGGCCAACACGGTTTGATTATCACGGTACATCGAGATTGCGGTATTAGTTTCTCAACCAGCGGTAAGTCCATCGAAGCTCTCTTAGCCATTCGGCCTCAACGATGGGTGTGTCAAGTGCTACAAGTTCCTTCTATGGTTGACCTCGTCAATATAGTCATTTACAAGACCTCCATGAAACTGCGACACCGACTAAAGTAAACACATAACCACTTGTAGCTTTGATCTCATCGACATCGAGATCAATTGAGTCACTTGTACCCTTCTAATACGAAGGATATCGATATAATGAATTCCAAAAGATGTTGTGCCTCTCAAGTAGCGCAACACTCTTTCAAGTGCCTCCAGTGATCATCTCACGGGTTAGAAGTAAACCGACTTAATTTGCTCACGACAAATGAAATGTCGAGTCTTGTGGCACCGACTAAATACATAAGTGACCCAATAATTTGTGAATATTTCAATTGATCTTTTCTAACCCTTGATTCTTTCGAAGCTTAATACTCGCATCATAGGGTGTTGGAGAAACTTTACAATTTTCAAAGCCGAAGCGGCTCAATATTTTCTCAGCATAATGAGATTGGCTCAAAGTAATCCCATTCTCATTCTTGATCAATTTAATATTCAAAATAACATCTGCCTCTCCTAAATCTTTCATATCAAAACATCGGGATAGGAAAGATTTGACCTCGTCAATTACGGTAGTGTTTGTTCCAAATATAAGTATGTCATCTACATACAAACACAAAATTACTCCTTGACCCCCACCATAGCGGTAATATACACATTTATCAGCTTCATTCACAATAAAGCCGTGGTTGTCAAAGTCTTATCAAATTTTTAGTGCCATTGTTTAGGTGCTTGCTTTAAACCATACAAGGATTTTAATAGTCGCATACCTTATTTTCTGTCAAAATCACAAAACCATCGGGTTGATCCATATAAATTTCTTCCTCCAACTCTCCATTAAGGAAAGCTGTCTTTACGTCCATTTGATGAACATCTGGACCATAGGAAGATGCTAATGCAAGGAGTACTCGATGGTGGTTAATCTAGCGACAGGAGAATAGGTATCGAAGAAATCTTCTCCCTCTTTAGGGTGTAACCCTTAGCTACAAGTCTTGCTTTGTACTTCTCAATAGTACCATCGGACCTCGGTTTCTTTTAAAAATCCACTTACATCCAACGAGGTTTGCACCCAATAGGAAGATTGGTGATCTCCCAAGTCTCATTAGCCATGATTGAATCCATCTCGCTCTGGACTGCCTCTTTCCAATACTCGGCATCGGAAGATGCATAAGCTTAGAAAGAGTTTTGGCACATCATCCATGAGGTATACAATAAAGTCATCACCAAAGTTTTCTCAACCCTTTGTCTCTTGCTTCTTGAGGAGCTTACGTGACTAAATTGTTGTCCTCCTCGGGGATATCATAAAATGGTTGAGAAATGGTGGAAAGTTCGGAAGTTTGATTGTTCTCATTTCGATATTATCGATGTGAACATTCTCGATCCGTGTTGAAGTCACGCCTCTGTTCTCATAGGAAAGATATTCTCAAAAATGAAGCATCTCTAGACTCCATTATTGTATTAACAATAATCTCGGGAGTTCTGATTTAACTACTAACAATCTATAGGCGTGCTATTTTGAGCATATCCTAGAAAAATACAATCATTGTTTTTGGTCCAAGTTTTCTCTTTTACTGCAATGGTATATTGACTTTTGCCAAACACCCCAAGTTCGCAGAAAATTAACATTAGGTTTTCTCCCTTCCATCCCTCATATGGAGTAATTTCACTCCTTTTAGTGATTACTCTATTTAGGACGAAAGTTCTTTGTCAATATAGCTTCCCCCACCATGCCTTAGGCATCTGGAACTCTCTAACATGGCATTGACCAAGTCCGTTAGTGTCAGGTTTTCCTCTCAGCTATCCCATTTGATTGGGGTGAGTATGGTGGTGTGAACTCATGGATTATTCCATGCTCGAGCAGTGGGAGAACTCATGAGAGACATATTCTCCTCCACGATCAGATCTCAATCTTTTTATTTTCTTTTCTAGTTGGTTCTCAACCTCGACCTTATAAGTTTTAAAGTAGTTTAAAGCTTCATCCTTAGTTTTTAGCAAATACACATAGCGATGGCGTGTTGCATCATCAATAAAAGTTAGAAAATATCTTTTGCCTCCTTTTGTCAATAGTCCATTCATTTCACACAAATCTGAATGAATAAGATCTAATGGTGCAGATTCTTTTCATCCTCTAATCCCTTAAAAGGTTTTGAGGCTGTTTTGCTTGCACACATGGTAGCATTTTGATCCTTTGATAATTTCACATTTTGGAATTAAATCTAATTTGGACATTCTCACAATACTATCAAAACTAATATGACAGAAGCAGAATGCCAAATATTTGCCTCACATTTATTTAAATTTGTTGCAACATTGATTATAACAATACTCTAAAGTACTTAGGCGGAACAAGCCTCCGCTCTCATAGCCTTTACCAACAAAATTTCCAAACTTAGACAATACAATTTTATTCGACTCAAAAACTAGCTTATAACCATTCCTACATAGAAGAGACCACTAATGAGGTTCTTATTTATTGTAGGAGCATGCTGCACGTTCTTTAAGTGGACAATCTTCCTGAAGTCGACTTGGATCCACGTGCCAACACCAAGAACGAAGCATGCGAGCCGTTTCCCATTAGGACGGAGAAGCCCTGCTGCTGGTAAGAAGAAAACAAGGAAATATCGGAACATACGTGAACATTAGCACGATATCCACCCACCAATCGGTGGATTGACATGCTGAAAAAAAACGGTGGATTACCATACCCTCCACGAAGTTGAGGCCTCGCCTATTATCACGTTAATGACCTTCTTCTTTGGTCGTTCACCATCTCGATTTTGCGCAATCGGCAGTCCTTCGCCATATGACCATCTTTTCCGCTTTCAAAGCGGTGATGTTCTTGAAATCCTTTTCTCGATTTTCTTCTTCTTAAAGCTAGTTGTCTTGTTGGTTTGTTGGATTTGTACTTCTTTGCTATAGTCTTTTTCTCAATGAAGTTTGCATTGTTACGGCGGATGTGCTTGGTGCATCCTTTGCTCTAGCTTTTCTTCCACATCGAGGCGCAATGAGATCTTCAGCAATCTCTTCCCTCTTGTGTTTTGGGCTAGTGGCAAAATCCCGCCAAGAAGGTGGGAGTTTAGCAACAATGCCCGACCACAAACTTAGGAGGTAACACCTGGCCAGTGCGCAATCTCACCGACTAGTAGTGGAGGTCATGAGCTTGTCCAACTATAGACTTAGTCTCATCCATGCTAAAGTCGAAAAATTGCTCACACATGTAGAGCCGGCGACCGACCTCTGCCTCTGCATATTTGTGCTCTAGTGCATTCCACAACTCGTGGCGGACTTATAGTCCATGTACACATCGTAGAGGCGATCTGCGGAGCAGTCAAGATGCAACCAAAGCGATATTGTTTGCACTATCAAATTGCATGTCTTGCTCAATCGTAAATGGATCTGCGGATGGACAACCCACACGTCCCAAAGACATGAGCCAAAACTTGACTCTAGTCGCCATCTCGAAAGTTCGACCACAAAACCTCTCGGGTTTCATCGCATCGAAGCGCTAACCATTTACGTATTGCAACAAATTCCACAATAAGGTTTACGGATTGTTGAAAATGTAGGCAATATTTTAATTCCAAGTTTTAGTAGGAGACAAAAACAATATACTAGTGATGCACAACTAACTACTAACGATAGGCTACTCATCATACTTGGAATAAACACAAGAAAAATATAGTATCAAAGTCGCGTGCGATCACACGAGCGACTTCTTCGTTGAGCTTGATGAAGAAACGAAGCGGCGCGGCGTGATCGATGAAGACTTGGCGCGATGCGGGATGTAGTAGGAGCGGTCGCGCAATCGCTGCCGAAACCTTATTGCTGCCCGTGCGAGTTCTCTGCGACAATGGTTGGAGATCCCGCTCTCCTCTCTTCCGGTGCAGCGAGAAGAAAGGTCGACGAGTTCGATAGCTCAACACTTCGTACAAGAGTGGAAGAAGACAATGGGAGAAAGGAGTGAAGGAGATCGGTTCAAACACGGGCGTCTCGGGCCTTTTATAGGCGTCTCAATTACTCTCTAGTAATTGGCGCTATTATTCACGATAATGGCGCTATTATTCACGATGGCGGCTCCATTATTCCACAGTAGCGACTCCATTATTCATCGTAGCGCTCGTATTCAAACGAAAAATAAACGATCTCATGACCGTAAAAAAAAGAGAGCGGTACAAGGTTTAGCAAAAACAAGGTGGACATGAGTGCGCCAAGTGGCGCACCACGTCCACGGCGCGATCGCGCGTCGCAAGTCACAAGTCACGCGATTTTCACGCGAAAATCGCGCGAATCTGCGCGTGCGTGCGCGCGTGTGTGTTTAGCCAAAGCCACCATCCACTTCTATAATTCAAGGAGTGGGATGGACTCCACCTTATAAATTGGTCTCCCCCACTTTGCCTAAGCAATATGGTACTAAACCTTGCGTGCTTTGGAATTATAGAAAATAGGCCTTGGGCCTAATTTCAACAGCCACCTCCGCTCGGCCACTGCGCCTCCTCCCCGCCCCGCCGCTGGTGCGCGCCCTCGCGCCTCACCGTCGGTCTCTCCTCCTTCCGTTGCTTACCTTGACGGCTCCGGCCAAATTCCAAGCTCTCTCTCTCTCTTCTCTCTCTCTCTCTCTCTTGGATTCCAAGGAGGGGAACAAGCGGACGAGACTGTTATGAATATATAAAGGGAATATCGAGAAAGTAATAGGCAATATATATATATAGAGAGTATAAGAAGATATTTACGGGAATATGCTAGGCATATAAGGAAATAAATAAAACAATCCTATTATATCTCTAACACTTTTAACACCCCCTTCAAATACAAAGCATATGCAATAGATTACATTTGAAAAGAGTTATCACTAAAATAATAAAAATCTGAAGTTCTTAGAAAAAATATCAAATCAAGTCGAATAGATATAGATAGAAGCATAGCGACGTAGATCAAAGTCTAAGACAATGGCGACGCAATGCACAAGAAGCACAATAGAAGCACGGCGACTTTAAAAGCTCGGGACGGTGACTAGAGAAGCGGTGGCATCATAACTACTTTTACAATCTGCACGCGGCTCAAAGAGAATAATGGCGATTGCTGTCTTGCAAAATAAAATTTCTACATTTCTATGACTGACAATAAATTTGTGAACTCGTATGGCTTAGACAAACTAAAAGGTAAAGACTACGGACTTAAGATGGACACAAACGAAAGACTCAAAATGAACTAATAGACTTAGCAGCAAAAGCTAGCAATAGTAACACTAAAAGTAAAGGCCAGCCCCAAAGTAACACTAAATTTGCACTGCTTCTCGCTGACTCTCTCCTTAGTAGCAATAGGAGTAGTACTAAACATAAAAGCCTCCACAGGATCAAAGGCATTCATTTGCTCCTCCTCTCGTTCTCTCCTCTCTCCACCATGACCATCGCTGCCTTGACCAGAGCAGAGGCGACGATCAGAGAGGGAGGCGGTGGAGGCCAGGGGAGGCAAATGTCGGATCCGGGTGAAGACGAAGGAGCTCAAAGAAGGCTAAGCGAGGGTAGCTTCGACCGGTGGCGCTAGCGTAGACGTGGCACGACAGTCGGGAGGCAGTGGTATGGGCGTGGCACAGCGGCCGGATAGAGAGGTCGCCGTTGCCCGAGGAGGGCCGAGGTGGTGGCGGTGGCATCGGCCGAGGTGTGGCATCAATCCGGTGGCGGGGAAGAGCCCGACGGTGGGATCCAGTGGGGGAGCCCAGATCTGACTGTGGGCCAGGGCGTGGCGGTGGCTAGAGGGCATCTGGATCTGATGAGGGGAGCCACGGATCCGGCTCGGGCATGGGGTGGGCGCTTGGCAGCGGTGCGGACGATGGCAGAGCGATGACGGCAACGCGAACGCGACCCATGCGGTGCTCGTGGAAGAGAGTAGGGGAGACACGGGGCGGGCAGTACCGGTGGCCAATCAGAGATAGAGGAGCTCACGTAGGCAGCGAGACGGATCCGAAGATGACCCGAAGAGGTGCAGCGACGATGGCCCGAAGAGGCGCAGCGGCGGTGGTGCCCGGCCTGGTGAGAAGTTGGCCTGATTTGGCTGGTAGAGCCTGGATCCAGTGGAAGGCATGGGCGACGGGATCCGACGTCCGGCCAAGATCCACCAGAGAAGCCAACAAAGAAGTGGCTACCCCTCGGGAGTAGAGATTGATCCTCCGAGGGCGGCGGAAGATGAACGGAGCTAGATGTTAAGATTTGAACCTTTGCTCTGCTACCATATTATGAATATTGTGTGTATATTGAAAAGGCCTAATGAGTAATATATAGAGAGAGTACAAAAAGATATTTAGGGGAATATGCCAAGCATATAAGGAAACAACTAAAATAATCTTATTATATCTCTAATACCTTTAACAGAGACGAGGCAATGAAGAGCCCCATGTCGCCGGCGTTGGAGGTAGACTTCTACGACTTCCTCGACTGCATGCGCCGTCCCACCGCCGCCGACCACTTCTGCTCCATCAAGAGGTCAGTCAATCACTCGCGCCTGCAAGCTAACCCTCCTCCCCCCTTCACCCCTTACTCGGGTCACCTCGCCTCCCAACGAACCCTACTTTGTTTGAATAAATTTTAAGGGCATCAACTTGACATCTTGAATTGATTGATCAATCGATGGAGATGCTAGACTGTCCGGACCCTAGGATGAGAGCCTGACAAAGATCCAGATTTATGTGTTTGATAGTGTGAACTATAAGAACTAGAGTTATGAACTACAGCTAGAACTAAGAACTACAGCTACGCTATGGTGGCTATGGTTTTGATATTTCTTGGATATTATCCTCAAAGGGTTTACAAAGAGTATATATAGGTGGTTGCTGCCATTACATCAAGATTTAAGGGAAATGACCGTGAACAGTTTACATCCAAAAAGCACAGTTAAAGTAATTGCTCGTCGACCGTTGGATCTAGATCGAACGATTGCCAGCTGGTATCTCTTTGGACTGTCCGAACATCACTATCGCCATCGGCCATTGGAGACATTCGGACGGTCCGAATGTTCCTTCTGTACATTTGGGCCGTCCAATCTTCATAACTCTTCAATCTCACATTTGAGCCATCCAGAGCATACTGCTTCAATTGATCCCCTAATCTGATAGAACTCATAGCTTGACAGCACACCGTAGTAGCGGCGTGGATCGGCGAGTGCCGTGGCTCGGTGTGGAGGAATTGTAATGGTGGGGATTGGGGAAGCAATGTGAAGAAGATGAGTTTGCTCCAAGATTAGTGCTTCGACATATTGCATGATCTTAGATAGGGCCTCAAAAGGTTAGAATTGGGGCCTCCCCGGATACTTTGTCCCTACCTTTCTAGGGTGAGCAATCTTACCTAATTTTTTAGGTTACTTCAAGAATTGTCGTAGTTGCATGTGTTTCATGAGTAATTAGTGGCTTGCGCACACCCGTGGTGGGGTAGACAAAATTGGTGTACATCTGTTAGGTTATAAAATAAAATCATGATTGTCATTTAGCACCATGGATAAAATAAGAGGCATTTATACATAAACACATTGGGTATCTATTGAGAATAAACATAAAACCATAGCCTATTTTGTTCCGAGACAAACAATTTGAACTTCGAAGTCAAAATCTAGAAAAGGGTGATAAAAGATTAAATACAAAACAATGTGAGCTTAAGCTCTCTCTTTTTTTGTCATTCAAATGGGAAATGAGTTTCGTAGGTTGGGTTTAACAAAGGGATTCTTCTCTCTCTCTTGAGTGCATATCTATCTATTCAATGTGTAAATAAAAATATTGTAGTATACTGGGATCCATGCATTTGCTTATGCATGTAGTACGAAATACATAATTCACAAATTCTTGGCTAGCATGCAGCCTGATATGAACTTTGATGCAGACAATTAATTACAGTGGAAAGGCATTAGAGATACAACAATCCGATGGACCATAGATGTTTCCCATAAGTCCATATTGGTAAGAAGATGCCCACAATTTTAGGGGAAACTATCTTAGCTAAGCAATAACTAAAGCAATGAAATAATCCTAGCAAAATAGGAAAAGAGAATCACATATTACGATAATACTTTACCGAGGCACACTGGAGGCGATTGACTCAAATGTCTGACACATTCTATGAAACATAACACAAGCATGCAACACTAACCTGGTGAAAAATAGGATAGTAAAAATGGACTTCATCTTTTTTTACTATGGGGCGTTCGAAATAGCGGTGGTTTATGGTTTTTTTTACTGTAGCTAGTTTATTTTTTTACTGTAGCTGAGTTAGTTTATTGGTATAATTAAATTTAAAAAAATTAAAAATAGAAAAATCATGTTAGCCTATCACAAACAATGCAAAGTAATACGAGAAAAAAAGAAAAGGCAAAAAAGCTCCAAAAATCTAAAAAATCAGAAAAAGACGAAATTACTTAATAGTGAAAAAAAAGCAAAAACTAGTTTTAAACCAAAATGAGCGGGGTCAGACTAACATGTGTATGTACAGTAATATGTGTATGTACTGACAAGACTAACATTTAAACAGGAATAAATGGGTCAATGAGAAAATTAAAATCATCTATAACATGACTGTTGTAGGGGTGGCCCCCACCTAAATCCAGCTAGCCTGTTAAGGACGTAGTTGCCTTCGGTCGGAGGCTTCGGTGTAAGGTTACGATTGTAAACACGCTCCTTACGAGGGAGCTCATATATATGTGATATAGAGCCCTTGGGAAAGACCAAGAGGTCATTTGCTCACCTAACTCTCCACTACCATCCCCTCTCTCTCTGTTTGGTTTGTAGCCACAACAGTTGGCGCCGTCCGTGGGGACGACGGAAGCAAGAAGACCTTAAGAAGGATGGCACCAACATCATCGACGGCAAAGAGGAGGAAAGAGGTCGCGGCGGGGTCTCGCGTCAGCGTCGACACCGAGCCGTCGGCATTGGTGACCGTGAGAGTGACGACAACACTCACGGCGCAGCGGTCGACTCCAACCCCACCTTCGCCGGCGCAGCGATCGACTCCAACCCCACCTTCGCCGGCGCAGCGGTCGACTCCAACCCCACCTTCGCCGGCGCAGCGCTCGACTCCAACCCCACCTTCGCCGGCGCAGCGATCGACTCCAACCCCGCCTTCGCCAACGTAGCAGTCGACTCCAACCCCACCTTCGTCGACGCAGCGGTCGACTCCAACCCCACCTTCGCTGGCGCAGCGGTCGACTCAACCCGCCACGGCGGCAGCGATCGACTCCAACCCCGCCTTCGCCGACGCAGCGGTTGACTCCAACCCCACCTTTGCTGGCGCAACGATCGACTCCAACCCCGCCTTCGCCGACGCAGCGGTCAACCCCAACCCCGCCATCGTTGACGCCGACTCCGACCCTGCCAGCTGCCATAGCACCGGCCGGGCGGAGCAGGGAACTAGCGTCGGCACCCCCGGAGACATGGCCACCATCTTCGCCCGCATGCAAGGCGCCAAGCGGTCCGTCGATCGCGAATCGGTCAAGAACGTGGGAATCCACCACACCGACGTGGCGGGTAATTCGACGGCACAGGCGGTGGTTGCGGTATCAAGCCCGCCGCGATCGGTGCGCCCCACGCCGGTAGTGCAAGATCCGCCGCGCCCTCCATGCGCTCCGGTAGGCGCGGATCTCGCGAAACCGTGTGGGCCATGCAAGAGGCTCCGAGCTCGCAGACCCCGACGACCGTCGCACTGGGGACCCACCCGCGGCAGCCGCAGCGAACGCCCCTGCAAGTTCAGGTCGTCGGAAGCCTCGCAGCAGCCTAGGCCGGGAGTAGCTCAGGGCGACGTCACCTTCGCGCCCGACGATGCCCGAGGCATGGAATTTCCCCACCACGACCCTCTGCTCGTCCGAGCCGATGTTGCAGGATGTGACGTCCGACGCGTCCTCGTTGACGGCGGTAGTTCGGTGAACGTGCTTTTCGCGGAGGCCCTCGACCGCATGGGAATCCCTCGCGGTCGGCTGCAGCCATCGGCGACCCCGTTACATGGCTTTGGTGGCCAATCACTAAGTACATTGGGCCAAGTATACCTCCAGGTCTCCTTCCATCAGGGCGATAACATCAGGACCGAGGGCGTCATCTTCGACGTCGTGGACACCCCAAGTCCATACAATGCCATTCTAGGCCGTCCTGTCCTCATTTCCTTCGAGGCGGTTCCGCACCATGGTTTCCTGTGCCTCAAGCTCCCGGGCCCGCGAGGCGTCATCACTATCTTCAGTGATCAGGACCTCGCCCGACGCACGGAACTTACAAGCCTCCGCCGCAGGGTGCACGCCCTCGTCGGTAAGCACAAGGCGGACACACCATCCGCCCCGGGGTGGACCCCTAAGCCTCGACCGGAGGGCGGAGTCAAGAGGGTCCCCCTCCAGGCCGATGGCCGAGTCGTCTCCATAGGCGACGGCTTCCCCCCAGAGATGGAGCAAGACCTACTCCAGGTTCTCCGGAACAACGCAGACGTCTTAAAATGGTCCCTGAAGGACATCAAGAGCGTCAACCGCTCCCTCATTGAACACAACCTAGCGGTCCGCCAGGATGCCAAGCCGGTCAGGCAAATGCTTCGACGTATGTCCGTTGACCGGCAGCAGGCGGCCAAGGCAGAAGTGGTGAAACTCCTACAGGCTGGCGTCATCCGCGAAGTCCAACACCCAGATTGGCTCGCCAATCCGGTGCTGGTAAAGAAAGCCAACGGTGCCTGGCGCATGTGCATCGACTTCACTGCCCTCAACAAGGCGTGCCCAAAGGATGACTATCCTCTCCCACGCGTCGACCAACTAGTCGACGCTACTGCTGGCTGCGAACTCATGAGTTTCTTGGACGCTTACTCCGGCTATCACCAAATCTACATGGCCAAGGATGACGAGGATAAGACCAGCTTTATCACTCCGATAGGAACATACTGCTTTGTTAGAATGCCCTTCGGTCTGAAAAATACCGGTGCAACTTTTACCCGCCTTATTGCGCTGGCGCTGACCTCCCAACTGGGGAGGAATGTCGAAGCTTACGTCGACGACGTAGTCGTCAAAACCAAGCAGTTGGCCACTCACGGTCAGGATCTCCAAGAAACCTTCGACAATCTACGGAAGGTGGGCATCAAGCTCAACCCAGACAAGTGCGTGTTCGGTGTATGGGCGGGCAAGCTTTTGGGCTTCCTGGTGTCGGGGCGCGGCATCCAAGCCAACCCCGACAAGGTTGACGCAATCCTCGCCATGGAGCCACCCAAAACGACACGGGAAGTTCAAAGACTCGCTGGCCGCATGGATGTGTTGAGCCGCTTTTTGTCAAAGGCAGCGGAACGCGGCCTGCCCTTCTTCAAAACCCTACGCGGCTGTGATGGGTTTCGTTGGGACGCCGATTGCGCCAGCGCCTTCGACGACCTCAAGAAGCATCTTGCAAGCCTACCAACGCTGGTCGCCCCGACACCAGAGGCTTCCCTCCTACTTTACCTCGCCGCCTCAGCGATAGCAGTCAGCGCCATCCTCGTTCTTGAGGAGGGCATTCGTCAGCGCCCAGTCTACTTCGTTTCTGAAGCCCTCCAAGGCACCAAGACGCGGTACACGGAGCTTGAGAAGTTAGCTTACGCGCTAGTCATGGCCTCAAGGAAGCTCTGACACTATTTCCTCACCCACCCAATCACCGTGCCATCCTTATTCCCTCTGGCGGAGATGTTACACAATAAAGAGGCCACGGGACGTATCGGTAAGTGGGCAGCCGAACTCGCCCATTTTTCCCTGACATATGCTTCGCGCACAGCGATCAAGTCCCAAATCCTTGCGGACTTCCTCGCGGAGTGGACCCCCGCGGCCCAGCACGCCCAGCAGCCGGAGGACCCGGTGTGGACGCTCGACACCGACGGCGCCTACAGTGTCTCCGACGCAGGCGTGGGTGCGGTGGTCACTACGCCGGAGCGACACCGCCTGTTATACTCGACACGCCTTGCATTTCCCGCCACCAACAACACCGCGGAATACGAGGCGCTACTCTTTGGCCTAGCGAAGCTCAAAGCTCTGGGCGCGCGGCGAGTCCTCGTCCGCACGAATTCAAGGCTAGTGGCGGGGCAAGTCGACAAGTCATACCAGGCTAAGGACCTCGACCTCGCCAAGTACCTGGCAGCTGTGCGAGCCAAGGAACGACACTTCCTGGGCGTCACGGTCAAGGCCATCCCCCGAGCGAAAAATGAGCAAGCGGACATTCTCGCAAAGGCCGCCAGCCAACAACTCCCCGCTCCTGAAGGTGCATTCTACGAGGTCCTGCACGCGGCGGCCATCGCGCAGGACAATCGCGACGCGGCCCTAGTCCACCAGATCACCCATCAGGGCGACTGGCGAGAGCCAATTCACGCCTTCCTACAGGGCATCGCCGAGCCTGACGACCCTGTCGAGCTCCGCCATCTACAGTACCGTGCTAGATCCTTCCAGATACTCGGTGGAGTGCTCTACAAAAAAGGGATCTGCGCACCGCTCCTACGGTGCCTCTCGCGCGAAGAGGGACATCACCTCCTGGCAGAAATCCACGCGGGCCTTTGCGGCTCGCATTTGGCGCCGAGGTCGCTCGTCGGCAAGGCATTTAGGCAGGGCTTCTACTGGCCAACCGCCGTTGCTGACGCCCAAGAACTTGTGCGCCGGTGTCAAGGCTGCCAATGAATGAGACGGGTAATTCACAGACCCCCCACCAGCCTCCACCACATCCCCCTGTATGGCCGTTGGCACGGTGGGGTATCGACGTGGTCGGACCTCTTCCCCGAGCCCCAAGAGATTTACGCTTCATCGTGGTCACTTTGAAATATTTTTTTCAGGTGGCCAGAGGCTGCGACGCTAGCCAAGATCACCTCGGCAGCCATGCAGCGCTTTCTTTGGCAGAACATCATATGCCGCTTCGGAGTGCCCAAGGAGATCACCGCTGACAATGTCCTGCAGTTTGATTCTGCTCCGTTCAGGGAGTTCTGCGACGACATGGGCATCACGCTTCGGTTCGCCTCGGTCGGACACCCACAGTCCAACGGAGCGGTCGAGCGGGCGAACGGTGCCATCTCCGCCGGGGTCAAAAAACGCCTTATCGGCCTACCAAAGGGCAAGTGGCCCAACAGCTCCTGGCGCCCTCGGTCGCCGCATAACAAAGGACACGCTGGCGAGATTCACGCCATTAAAACTCCTCTTCGGCGATGAGGCAATGATGCTCGAAGAGATCAAGGTTGGCTCATGAAGGGTCCTCGCCCAGGCACCAGACGAAGAGCGCCAGTTGTCCCTGGACCTCCTCGACAGAGAGCACGTCAAGGCCACCCAACATGTCGCCAAATATGCCCGCCAAATGGCACGCAGGCACGGTTGCTCTGTGTATCTGCGAGCATTCCAGCTGGGGGACCTTGTCCTCAGGATGGCGCTTCGCGCAGACACGGTCGGCAAGCTGGAGTCCAAGTGGGAAGGCCCGTACATCGTCGCGGCAGCACTGCAGCGAGGAGCTTATCACCTCGCCACGCTGGAAGGGCAGACACTTCGCCACACATGGAATACGGACAGGTTGCGGAGGTACTATGTTTAGGCCAATAAGGGCCACCGTCGTGGCAACAAGTCTAATAGTCAGTCCCTGACTTCTTGTACTCGCTCACCCAAGCAAACGAGAATTTAATAAAATTCACCGTTTGCAGAGCAATTTGTGCCCCCACCAAAAACGCGCGGAGGCTTGCCTCCGCACGAACTCCTCGGAGTATAAAAAAGACGTGGTCGATGTTCCTACGCATCGCACGGAGACCCACCTCGGCACATGCACCGCACGGAGACCCACCTCCGCACATGCACCGCACGGAGACCCATCTCCGCACACGCACTCCACGAAGGTCCGCCTCTGCACGCACTCTACGGAGTATAAATAAGACGTAGCGTAGAGGTCCGCCTCCGCACGTACTCCACGGAGTATAAATAAGACGTAGCGTCGATGTCCGCCTCCGCACGCACTCCACAGAGTATAAATAAGACGTAGCGTCGAGGTCCGCCTCCGCACGCACTCTACGGAGTATAAATAAGACATAGCGTCGAGGTACGCCTCCGCATGCACTCTACGGAGTATAAATAAGATGTAGCGTCGAGGTCCGCCTCCACACGCACTCTACGGAGTATAAATAAGACGCAGCGGGGGACGCCTCTGCGCACACTCTACGGAGTATAAATAAGACACGGATGTTTTCCCTGCGCACTCTATTGAGTCTAAACAAGACGCGGATGTCCCGCGCGCGCGTTGGCGCACCCTCCGGAGCCTAACTAAGTCGTGGTTGATAGTCCCACGCATGCTCCGGAGTATAAACTAGATGTGGATGTTTTCCCTGCGCACTCTACTGAGTCTAAACAAGACGCGGATGTCTCACGCGCGCGTTGACGCACTCTCCGGAGCCTAACTAAGTCGTGGTTGATAGTCCCACGTATGCTCCGGAGTATAAACTAGACGTGGATATTTTCCCTGCGCACTCTACTGAGTCTAAAGAAGACGTGGATGTCCCACGCGCGCGTTGGCGCACCCTTCGGAGCCTAACTAAGTCGTGGTTGATAGTCCCACGCATGCTCCGAAGTATAAACTAGACATGGATGTTTTCCCTGTGCACTCTACTGAGTCTAAATAAGACGCGGATGTCCCGCGCACGCGTTGGTGTACCCTCCGGAGCCTAACTAAGTCGTGGTTGATTGTCTCACACGTGCTCCGGAGTACAAACTTCGGAGCACGATCGCGTCTACTTCAACCAGACACCAGCTCCGCTGCCACCGCTTCGAAGGGTAGGGGACGGAGCGCGATCGCGTCTACTTCAATTAGGCGCCAGCTCCGCTGCTACCGCTTCGAAGGGTATGGGACGGAGCGCGATCGCGTCTACTTCAACTAGGCGCCACCTCCGCTGCCACCGCTTCGAAGGGTAGGGGACGGAGCGCGATCGCATCTACTTCAACTAGGCGTCAGCTCCGCTGCCGCCGCTTCGAAGGGAAGAGGACGGAGCGCTCGCACGCATACTTTGAATATGCACCAGCTCCGTCGCCGCTACTCTTCGCCCACAAGGGCACTGTTAGCTTTAGGACCAGTGAACACGACTGAAAGGCGCCAGCCTTCGCCGTATTAACAATCAACTGTACAAGCAACATGCAATTGTGCAGTACTTGACACAACGGTCCTTTCTTTCGTTAGCAAGCGAAAGAAAACAACAGCAAAAGCAAAGGTTACATCACAACCACCGGCTCCCGGAACCACACTAGGAGTCAGCGCCGTCTTCGTTGCGCTGGCGAGCTTCCTCCAACCACTGAAGGAAGTTACCTTCCCGGTGTAACGTCTGCCGTAACAACACTTTGGCCGCTTCCTCTCCAAGGTGGCCCCAGATCCCCTCGTAGAAGCTCTGCACGGTGGGCATGGTGGTGCGTACTACGCCGGACAATACCCCAGCCCCGGTCGGCGCACTCAAGTCGGGAGCGGCCAGCTCCTTTACGTGCTCACACCCCCGGGCGTGGAGCGTGCCAAAGGCGAGGCACGTGCTGGCGTAGCCACAGTGATCACCGAAGGCTTTCGCACCGCGAAGCGCCAAGCTCGAGCCCTCCTCAATCCGTGCCAACGACTGCGCCACGTCTGCGGCGTCGTGAGTAAGGTCTGACACGACGACGGAAAGGCCCCGTAGGGCCCCCTCCAATGACCCCATGGCCCTCCACGCTGTCGCGGACGCGTCGCCCAAAGCCTGGTTCCTCTCCTCCAGGGCTATGACAAGCTGGGCCTTCTTTTCCTTCAGCGCGCTGATTTGCCCAAGTAAGCCAGTACGCTCCTCGGCCGCGGCACGTTGGGCCTCTTCGGCAGCACATTGCGCCGCCGCCGTCGCGCGAACTTCCGCCTCTAATAGACAGATACGGTCGTCCTTCGTGGCATGAGCCTCGTCGGCAGCGCGAAGCTGTTCCTCCAGCGCCCTCCGCTCGCGGACGCGCGCCTCATCCAACGCCCGACCGATGGCGACCGCCTAACAGCAGGAGGACATGGCTATTTAACATGCACACGGTAGGCGATGTCAATGGCGGGCCCAGGTGCTTACCTTCATCCCCGTGGCGCCCAGTGCGAGAGCAAGAAGGCCCTCCCGCAAGACGACAACGCTCGTCGATCCAAACTGCCGTCACCACACTCCGCGGCTCCATTGAGGGCACGGAGCGCCTCCGGTTGCGGCACGAAGTCAGAGACAGTGAGCCTTAGGAGCCTCGCGGCAGCATCAGGTGTCAGCGCTGCGTTTGGCGCAACGTCACCGCTGACCTCGCAGACACCACCGCTGCTCGATCCTTGGCCCCGTCCGGGCGACTTCCCCTCTCCTGACGTCGACGACGGCATGAGTGAACAAATCGGAGAGAATTTCACGAAGTCACAGGGAGAAAAGGAATTACACCTACCTCCGTCACCCCCACTATGGCGTGGGGAGGTGTCGGCTCAGCCCCTACCTGGGAAGCGATAACCCCCTCCTCGGTCGGAGTGGCCTCGCGATCGGATCCCAGGCCCCCACCGACCGCGCCCGCCACATGGAATTGCCCCGTGCGCGAAGGCAATCGCACCCGGCGGACGGAGGGGGCCAAAGGACTCGCAACATGGCTTCGGCCTATGAAGCCCTTCACTATGAGAGGCTCCTGTTGTAGGGGTGGCCCCCACCTAAATCCAGCTAACCTGTTAAGGACGTAGTTGCCCTCGGTCGGAGGCTTCGGTGTAAGGTTACGATTGTAAACACGCTCCTTACGAGGGAGCTCATATATATGTGATATAGAGCCCTTGGGAAAGACCAAGAGGTCATTTGCTCACCTAACTCTCCACTACCATACCTCTCTCTCTCTCTGTTTGGTCTGTAGCCACAACAATGACAATATTCACCACATTAATTTTTGCACCTACTGCAAATTGTACGATTTAGTGCGTAAAGCAAATCCTGAGATACAAAACAAATTGGAACAAAGGGCACAACAATTTTAGGAGGCACCTTGAAAGGATTGCTTCCTCAGCCTTAGAAGTAATGGATTGTTCAATTTCATCTATACAAGCAATTTGTGTACACAAGCATTTGTGAGTTTGCTGTACCCAAGATTTTCTTTATTATTTTAAAATCACACCAAATTGAATACTCCACCTTGACTGAAAAAACCAACTTGGAAGGACCCAAAAAGTCCAAGCATTTTATCCTGACTGAAAAATCAAGCTAGAAGGACCCCCCAAAAATATCCCAGAATATTATCAAAGCAATTGATCACAATGAACCAATGCTGGCATCAACAAGGCATTTGCATTTAGGTAGAGATAGTTGAGAAAATAGAATTCTCCCATCTCTAGCCATGTATTCAAGCCATTTATCTGTCATGTCATCACTCTGCAAACACAATGAATGAAATTGTATTGCAGTATCACTATCATATTAAAAGGAAAGTTTCACTAATCAGCAATTTATTGTGCCATTTATGAAAATGTAAGAGCACTGCTATGACACTGTAGTTTACTGATCCACGCATGGCGCAATATCTAATTAGGTAGAGTAGGAAGAAAACAAAACATCCATGCATAAGGAAGAACTACATTCCTATCATTATTTGTGAGCTGTCCAATCCATCAACCTCAAAGAGCTAAATTATTTTAGAGGTGTCCAAGCCATCGACCTCAAATAAGCGACCCTCAAAGAAGAACAAGGTCCATAGATTGATTGCTTGTCAAATCCATAGCAAACACCGAAATGCAAACGATGAGTGCTTGTAGTTTGCCATAGACTGAATAGAAGTTTATCTAAATAGTTTGAAATCCATAGCTTTTCTTGAGAAAACTACAAATATTAGCGACAACTGAAACTCATTACTCTTTTGGACAATACCATGACAAAATGCAGGAATTTAACATATAAGATTACATATACAAAAAAATTTATTTCACAGACTACAGTAGTACATCTCTACTTCATATATACCAGCGACACAAGGACACAGCCACCCAACAAAGCCCTTCCAAGCACTTACGACCTAAAACTACGAATGAAGAAGAAAAAAACTTTAGCATCCTAAAAGTGCCTATATGTCATTAGAAGACTTATCTAGGAAAAAAAACTTCTAAAAGAAGCCCCCTCACCACACACCCACCCACCAGCTGCAGGATGGTGCACCTGGTAGAAGAATTTGTTGAAATTAGGCCCAAGGCCTATTTTCTATAATTCCAAAGCACGCAAGGTTTAGTACCATATTGCTTAGGCAAAGTGGGGGAGACCAATTTATAAGGTGGAGTCCATCCCACTCCTTGAATTATGGAAGTGGATGGTGGCTTTGGCTAAACACACACGCGCTTGCAAGCTTGCGCGCTATGCGTGATTCGCGTATTTTCGCGTGAAAATCGCGTGACTTGTGACTTGCGACGCGCGATCGCGCGTGACGTGGTGCGCCACTTGGCGCACCATGTCCACCTTGTTTTGCTAAACCTTGTACCGTCTCTCTTTTTTACTGGTCATGAGACTGTTTATTTTTCGGTTTGAATACGAGCGCTTACGGATGAATAATGGAGTCGCCACGAGGAATAATGGAGTCGATTACGGTGAATAATAGCGCCGATTACGGTGAATAATAGCGTCGATTACTAGAGAGTAATTGAGACGTCTATAAAAGGCACAGAGACGTCCGAGTTTGAACCGATCTCCTTCACTCCTTTCTCCCATTGTCTTCTTCCACTCTTGTACGAAGTGTTGAGCTATCGAACCTCGTCGACCTTTCTTCTCGCGTGCACCGGAAGAGAGGAGAGCGGGATCTCGAACCATTGTCGCAGAGAAACCCGCACGGGCGGCAATAAGGTTTCGGCAGCGCATCTGCGCGACCGCTCCTACTACATCCCGCATCGTCAAGTCTTCATCGCATCACGCTGCGGCTGCTTCCTCTTCTTCATCAAGCCCAACAAGAAGTCGCTCGTGTGATCGCATGCGACTTTGATACTATATTTTTCTTGTGTTTATTCAAGTATGATGAGTAGCCTCTCGTTAGTAGTTAGTTGTGCATCACTAGTATATTATTTTTGTCTCCTACTAAAACTTGTAATTAAAATATTGCCTACATTTTCAACAATCCGAAACCTTATTGTGGAATTTGTTGCAATACGTAAATGGTTAGCGCTTGATGCGATGAAACTCGAGAGGTTTTGTGGTCGAACTTTCGTAGATGGCGACTAGAGTCAAGTTTTGGCTCATGTCTTTGGGGCGTGGTGGGTTGTCCATCCGCAGATCCATTTACGATTGAGCAAGACATGCAATTTGATAGTGCAAACAATATGCTCTTGGTTGCATCTTGACTGCTCCGCGCATCAGCTCTACGATGTGTACATGGACTATAAGTCCGCCACAGAGTTGTGGAATGCACTAGAGCACAAATATGCAGAGGCAGAGGCTGGTCGCTGGCTCTACATGTGTGAGCAATTTTTTGACTTTAGCATGGATGAGACTAAGTCTATAGTTGGACAAGCTCATGACCTCCAGCTACTAGTCGGTGAGATTGCACACTGGCTGTGTGTTACCTCCTAAGTTTGTGGTCGCGGCATTGTTGCTAAACTCCCACCTTCTTGGCGGATTTTGCCACTAGCTCAAAACACAAGAGGAAGAGATTTCTGTTGAAGATCTCATTGCTGCCTCGATGTGGAAGAAAAAGCTAGAGCAAAGGATGCACCAAGCACATCTGGCCAGAACAATGCAAACTTCATTGAGAAAAAGACTATAGCAAAGAAGTACAAATCCAACAAACCGAACAAGACAACTAGCTTTAAGAAGAAGAAAACTGAGAAAAAGGATTTCAAGGACATCACCGCTTTGTGTGTGGAAAAGATGGTCATATGGCGAAGGACCGCGATTCCGCAAAATCGAGATGGTGAGCGACCAAAGAAGAAGGCTGTCAACGTGATAATAGGCGAGGCCTCAACTTCAGGAGGGTATGGTAATCCACCTGTTGTTTTTTCAGCATGTCAATCCACTGATTGGTGGGTGGATACTGGTGCTAATGTTCACGTATGTTCTGATATTTCCTTGTTTTCTTCTTACCAGGCAGCAGGGGCTTCCTCCGTCCTAATGGGAAACGGCTCGCATGCTTCTGTTCTTGGTGTTGTCACGGTGGATCTGAAGCTGACTTCAGGGAAGATTGTCCACTTAAAGAACGTGCAGCATGCTCCTACAATAAATAAGAACCTCATTAGTGGTTCTCTTCTATGTAGGAATGGTTATAAGCTAGTTTTTGAGTCGAATAAAATTGTATTGTCTAAGTTTGGAAATTTTGTTGGTAAAGGCTATGAGAGCGGAGGCTTGTTCCGCCTAAGTACTTTAGAGTATTGTTATAATCTGAATGTTGCAACAAATTTAAATAAATGTGAGGCAAATATTTGGCATTCCCGTTTCTGTCATATTAGTTTTGATAGTATTGTGAGAATGTCCAAATTAGATTTAATTCCAAAATGTGAAATTATCAAAGGATCAAAATGCCAGTCATGTGTGCAAGCAAAACAGCCTCGAAAACCTTTTAAGGGATTAGAGGATGAAAAGAATCTGGCACCATTAGATCTTATTCATTCAGATTTGTGTGAAATGAATGGACTATTGACAAAAGGAGGCAAAAGATATTTTCTAACTTTTATTGATGATGCAACACGCTCTTGGCTATGTGTATTTGCTAAAAACTAAGGATGAAGCTTTAAACTACTTTAAAACTTATAAGGTGAGGTTGAGAACCAACTAGAAAAGAAAATAAAAAGATTGAGATCTGATCGTGGAGGAGAATATGTCTCTCATGAGTTCTCCCAATTGCTCGAGCATGGAATAATCCATGAGTTCACACCACCATACTCACCCCAATCAAATGGGATAGTGAGAGGAAAACCGGACACTAATGGACTTGGTCAATGCCATGTTAGAGAGTTCCGGTATGCCTAAGGCATGGTGGGGAAGCTATATTGACAAAGAACTTTCGTCCTAAATAGAGTAATCACTAAAAGGAGTGAAATTACTCCATATGAGGGATGGAAGGGAGAAAACCTAATGTTAATTTTCTGCGAACTTGGGGTGTTTGGCAAAAGTCAATATACCATTGCGTAAAAGAGAAAACTTGGACCAAAAACAATCGATTGTATTTTTCTAGGATATGCTCAAAATAGCACGGCCTATAGATTGTTAGTAGTTAAATCGAAACTCCCGAGATTATTGTTAATACAATAATGGAGTCTAGAGATGCTTCATTTTTGAGAATATCTTTCCTATGAGAACAGTAGCGATACTTCAACACGGATGAGAATGTTCACATCGATAATATCGAAAATGAGAACAATCAAACTTCGAACTTTCCACCATTTCGAACCATTTTATGATATCCCCGAGGAGGACAACAATTTAGTCACGAAGCTCCTCGAAGAAGCAAGAGACAAAGGGTTGAAAAACCTTTGGTGATGACTTTATTGTATACCTCGTGGATGATGTGCCAAAACTCTTTCGAAGCTTATGCATCTTCCGATGCTGAGTATTGGAAAGAGGCGATCAGAGCGAGATGGATTCAATCATGGCTAATGAGACTTGGGAGATCACCAATCTTCCTATTGGGTGCAAACTTGTTGGATGTAAGTGGATTTTTAAAAGAAACGAGGCCCGATGGTACTATTGAGAAGTACAAAGCAAGACTTGTAGCTAAGGGTTACACCTGAAAAGAGGAGAAGATTTCTTGATACCTATTCTCCTGTCGCTAGATTAACCACCATCAGTACTCCTTGCATTAGCATCTTCCTATGGTCCGTATGTTCATCAAATGGACGTAAAGACAGCTTTCCTTAATGGAGAGTTGGAGGAAGAAATTTATATGGATCAACCCGATGGTTTTGTGATTTCAGACAGAAAATAAGGTATCTGAACTATTAAAATCCTTGTATGGTTTAAAGCAAGCACCTAAACAATGGCACTAAAAATTTGATAAGACTTTGACAACTGCTGGCTTTATTGTGAATGAAGTGATAAATGTGTATATTACCGCTATGGTGGGGTCAAGGAGTAATTTTGTGTTTGTATGTAGATGACATAATTATATTTGGAACAAACACTACCGTAATTGATTTGAGGTCAAATCTTTCCTATCCCGATGTTTTGATATGAAAGATTTAGGAGAGGCAGATGTTATTTTGAATATTAAATTGATCAAGAATGAGAATGGGATTACTTTGAGCCAATCTCATTATGCCGAGAAAATATTGAGCCGCTTGCTTTGAAAATTGTAAAGTTTCTCCAACACCCTATGATGCGAGTATTAAGCTTCAAAGAATCAAGGGTTAGGAAAAGATCAATTGAAATATTCACAAATTATTGGGTCACTTATGTATTTAGTGGTGCCACAAGACTGACATTTCATTTCTTTGTGAGCAAATTAAGTCGGTTTACTTCTAACCGTGAGATGATCACTGGAGGCACTTGAAAGAGTGTTGCGCTACTTGAGAGGCACAACATCTTTTGGAATTCATTATACTGGATATCCTTCGTATTAGAAGGGTGCAGTGACTCAATTGGATCTCATGATCGATGAGATCAAAGCTACAAGTGGTTATGTGTTTACTTTAGCTGGTGCTGCGCTTCATGGAGGTCTTGTAAATGACTATATTGACGAGGTCAACCATGGAAGCGGAACTTGTAGCACTTGACACAACCATCGTTGAGGCCGAATGGCTAAGAGAGCTTCGATGGACTTACCGTTGGTTGAGAAACCAATACCGCAATCTGATGTCTTGTGATAATCAAACTGTGTTGGCCAAAGTCACAAGTACAAAGGATAATATGAAGTCCTCTAGACATGTGAAGCGAGGCTTAAATCATCGTAAAATTGAGAAACTCCGGAGTAATAGCCGTGAATTATATTAACACCGAGAAAAATCGCGCACCCTTTTACCAAGGGATTAGCACGGAGAGCGATTTCCGTTGCTTCTATGGATATGGGAATGAGGCCCATTTAGTTACATCACAATGGTAACCCATGCCTTCATGAACGGAGATCCCGTGACTTAGGTAATGGGAAAAACAAGTTGATATTGTAACAAGAGAGTACATATTAATTGTACCCATATCCAAAATAAATAAAGTACTCTCAATCGTATGGAAGGTTGGTATAAAACCTTAATGTACTCATGAGGGAAAGGTATTAGCTCGCAGGATACCTAGAAAGAATACACCTACTTGAGCTTAACTGTTTGGTCGCAGTCACGAGAACAGGCATTCTCTAGAAAGCTCATGAGCGGATAAGGAGCATGACCATATAACGCTCCGTTTAGACGTGGTTCATTGATAGCCTAGTATCGCTTGAGGTTTCAAGTGAAGTCTGATTCTGAAAAGTCGTGAATTCAAGGCATAGTCCATTCATTAGTGTGAGAAGATGAATCTTGCTAATCTAGGTGTAAGTTAACCCATACGGGACTTACATTATAAGACCGTATATTAAACAACACTTCAGTACAATTTTTTCGACATATTTGTGCTTCCTGCTTTGGAATTGGTGGGGGACTGTTGAAATTAGGCCCAAGGCCTATTTTCTATAATTCCAAAGCACGCAAGGTTTAGTACCATATTGCTTAGGCAAAGTGGGGGAGACCAATTTATAAGGTGGAGTCCATCCCACTCCTTGAATTATGGAAGTGGATGGTGGCTTTGGCTAAACACACACGCGCGCGCGACGCACGCCATGCGCGTGATTCGCGTATTTTCGCGTGAAAATCGCGTGACTTGTGACTTGCGTCCGCGCCGTGACGTGGTGCGCCACTTGGCAGACCATGTCCACCTTGTTTTTGCTAAACCTTGTACCGTCTCTCTCTTTTTTACTGGTCATGAGACTGTTTATTTTTCGGTTTGAATACGAGCAGTTACCAGTGAATAATGGAGTCAGTTACCAGGGAATAATGGAGTCAGTTACCGGTGAATAATAGCGCCAGTTACCGGTGAATAATAGCGTCAGTTACTAGAGAGTAATTGAGACGTCTATAAAAGGCCTGGAGACGTCCAGGTTTGAACTGATCTCCTTCACTCCTTTCTCCCATTGTCTTCTTCCACTCTTGTACGAAGTGTTGAGCTATCGAACCTCGTCGACCTTTCTTCTCGGCGTGCACCGGGAAGAGAGGAGAGCGGGATCTCCGAACCATTGTCGCAGAGAGAACCTGCACGGGGCGGCAATAAGGTTTCTGGGCAGCGCATCTGCGCGACCGCTCCTACTACATCCTCGCATGCGCCAAGTCTTCATCGCATCACGCTGTGCCGCTTCCTCATTCTTCATCAAGCCCAACGATGAAGTCGTTCGGTGTGATCGCATGCGACTTTGATACTATATTTTTCTTGTGTTTATTCCGAAGTATGATGAGTAGCCTACTGTTAGTAGTTAGTTGTGCATCACTAGTATATTGTTTTTGTCTCCTACTAAAACTTGGAATTAAAATATTACCTACATTTTCAACAGGATTAACAATGCTGAGTTGAGTTGAACAATGACCAACTACGGTTGATCGCCATGTCCATCTTTGCTTATTGTACAAAGGCCATTAACTAATCTGGCTGCACAAGCCGAAACAAAAAGAATCCAATTTTTAGAATCGTCATGGGTAATTTTGCCCAAATGGCATTTTAGTGGACCCTAGATTCTTTGTTCTCATAACAAAATTGTGATGCAACACATGCTGTTGCACTGCTAATCCGATGGGTTTGTGAAATTCACTCCCTCTTCAAAGTTTGTACCAAAAAAATTCTCACCTGTATGTGGATTTGGGTCAACATGAGGAACCAGAAACGCAAAAAAGAATGTATCGAATATTACTCCATCTAGTCAAACGTCGTAGAATCCATGTAGATAAACTATTTTTTCCCTAAGATGACAAATTAATATATTAGCATATGTGAATGTCATCACTCCTGTAAAGTCTACAACTGATCAATTTTATTTCCGTACTGTGTACATAAATCTCATTTTCTTTTGTGAAGCCACAACTAAAAAATCTCTCAGCAAGAATTAAAAAGTGGAATTTCTTATTGAAAAATATAAAAGAGCTTTGACTACATTGTGGTTTATCATTCCACTATTAGCTATGATCCTGTTCTTTGCGGCTTCTAGGGGTGTTCGTTTCGGCTTTTTTTCGGCTTCAGCTTCTAGTTTCTGCTTTTTTTTTCACTATTCAGTATTTCGTCTTTTTCTGAATTTTTTTAGATATTTTAAGCTTTTTGTATTTTCTTTTTTTCCCGTGTTCCTTTGTATCGTCCCTAATGGGTTAACATGTTTTTTTTCTATTTTTATATCTTTTTAAAATTAATTATGCCCAAAAAGCTAAATCACTCTGATAAAAAACCATTCTGATGAAATTTCAATAATCGAAGCCATCGCTAAAACGAGCGCCCCCTAAAAGCCGCTTTTGGCTTTTGTTACAGTAACTAACTTTTAAACGAAGTATTTTTTAAAAATAGAGTCTACAAGTTAATTGTAGTACACGTTAAAAATCTAATATCTGTACCATCAAAAATCGTAAGCGAGTATCTCTCTTTCCGCAATCTCTATCGTAAACAGCCAAAAAGCTATCAGCCATAGTTAAAAGCCATCAGCCGCAGCCAAAAAGAACATACTCTATAGCTCACATGCTTACAAATCAATTCAAGTACCTCGTGACTGCAAAGATTAATGAACAAAAAATGAATAGTTTTCCTCTTACAAAACCAACTTGCACTGAAATCCACCATAACTTGAACCGCACACAATCCTGCGTATCTAGACAAGACTGGACATGTCATTTTGACAGCACCAGTACCAACTATTTTGTAGGACATGTGATGTTATTTGCAAAGTTGGACTTTAACAAAAACAATGGGGAAATGAGGTAGCAAATTCTAGCATTTGTTCTTATTAGCAACTAATCTCAGGAAACACCTAAGATATTTGGACAAGTTTGCAGGTCTTTACAGGGTCTCCATGGATACATCCAACACATGATTGCTTACAAAGGAAAGTAATCAAGAAATAGTAGATATATATAGAAAATGTTCACAAGATCCAACTGGCTGACACCTGAAGATACATATGCACTCCCAAAGCCAAACAAGCCAAGGGGAATGTTGGTCGATCCTGCAGTTCAAAATTTACCACCTACATCCAAATGGGCAAACCATATTTGAAATATATCAAATGGGTCATGAACTCCTCATATCAATTACCACCTTACCAATAGTCTGAATAAGGTTTTAGGTAATTGGGAGAAGCATTCCCAGCTGTGAGCTGCACGGGGGCAAAGAAGGAGAGGATCGAGGAGGTGGAGGTGCAAGAGGCAGGAACAATCGGCGGAGACGAGTCGGCAACGGACATTTCAGGATGAATGTTGCTGTCATCAAAAATCGAAACATACAATGAGATAACACAAACATATAAAATACATCTTTTAACCATGATTTTTTTTTTGTATCGACCAACACTACGAAGGAAATAAAAAAGGCAAAAGGGCAGGTAAGAGCAAGCAAGCAATATACAGACTATGATGTTTTTTTTTGTATCGGCCAACACTACGAAGGAAATAAAAAAAGACAAAGGGGCAGGTAAGAGCAAACAAACAATATATAGACTACTTGACATGGCGAGAAAACTACCCCTAAAGCAACCGTCAACTTAGGACACTCCCAATGATTCTATATCAGTAATGTCTAAATAGCTATTTATATAAGATGAGAGATGATATGACAGAGTTAAAGGAAGAGAAAGAAAAGCTGTGTTTTGCATGAGCACAAAAACCAACAAGATATAGCTAAAACGTGTGAGTGAGGAGTGTTATGTCCATCTACACTATTTATGGGCCCACTGCATTAACCCTCCTCCCTTCTTCACTCCGGCATTATTTATTATTTGGGTCCATGGTAGAAACTACACACTGTGATTATTATGAATATTGTTATTTCTACATGACGTGATGTGAAAGATATTAGACATTGCTTTACTATGTCTCCACCGGAAGTGTCTTTAGGCTTTGCTCAGTTGGGCTTGTCATAGTTTTTTACTTTTTTTTATTGTAACTGATTTATTTTACACTATAACAGTTAGTAATTTTTTTATCATAATTAAATTTAAAAATGGAAACACATGTCATTCCCATTATGGATAATGCAAAGGAACACAAAAAAAAGAAAATGCAAAAAAGCCTAAAAAAGTTAGAAAAAGATAAAATTAAAGAATAATGAACTTAGCTGAAATCAGAATCTGAAGCCGAAACAAGCAGGACTAGTGTATTGGAGGTTCCTTGGGGACTTGGTTGTAACTTGTAAGTGTTTGTGGGCTGATTAGCTATAGTGATGTTTCAGTCTAGCCTTGGACTGCACTAGTGTAATGTGCTGGTCTTCTAAGAAAACGAGGCCCATTTCAAATGGTCACAGCCCATATGCCCACAACGCCCATCGACACAGCCAAATGGGCGGGCCTGCACGCGCCGCGCACCGCGCCCGTCTGCAGACCCGGCCAAAACGGCACGCACGGTACTAAGCGGGCCGGGCCAGACGTTCGCCGGACCGGCCGTGCTCGGGCGAGGTGCGGCACGGCGGGCGGCGACGGCCGCGGCCGCTTAGCAACGGGCCGACCGACGACGACGCGACGCAAGACGGCGGCGGCGCGCGGCACCGCCGCCAACGGCTCTAAACGGGCGTCTGCGCCCGCACGCGCACGCCCGCCCGGAAAATTCGAAAAATAGCCGCTTTTTCTAACCGTTGGGGTAAAAATTCGAGAAAAATAGCAAAACATTCGGAAAAAATCTGAAATTTTTTCTATAAATAGGTGGGCATCCGGCCTCCATTCTCCACACCTCAAATCTCACTCTCCTCTCTCGGTACGTACGTGGGAGTACAACCCAGAGGTAGCTCGGGAATCTCTTTGTAGATTAATTGCTTCTCAAGATTTACCTTTAAATTTTGGTGAGTCTGACGCTTTTCAAAAATATATTAGGACTGCTCATAACCCTCGATTTATCATCAGATCTAGGCAAACAACAACTAGAGATTTAATTAAATATTATAACAATTGTCGTGATAAAATGAAAGAAATGTTTCATACCTGTACATTCTCTATTGCTTTAACTTCTGATATATGGAGTGGTAGAGCTAGAGAGGATTATATTAGTGTTGTTGCTCATTATATTAATGATGACTGGGTAATGGAAAAAGAATTATAGGATTTAAATTAATTAATGTTTCACATAGTCTTTGAAAATATTGCAGAAAGTATTATTAGAGTTGTAGAAGATTTTGGTCTCACAGATAAAATTTTTTCTATAACTTTAGATAATGCAGCTGCAAACACTAAAGCTATGGAAATTCTTACACCTGTGTTTAATTCTTATGCACACTCTTTCTTATTGCATCAACGTTGTGCTTGTCATATTATTAATCTTATTGTTAAATCAGGTTTAAAAAGATTAAATGCTTGTATTGATTCTTTTAGAGATGCTATTTCATTTATTAATTGTTCAAACCAACGAATAGCCGCATATAAGAGTTTTTGCGTAGCAATGAATGTTCGTCCTAGAAAATTTGCTTTAGACATGCCTGTTAGATGGAACTCTACTTATCTTATGCTTAAACATATATTGCCATATAGGAGCACCTTATCTGTTTTCCTTCACACCCAAAGCCATCAATCTCGTAGCTCCTCCAGTAGAACCCAAGTTAGAGACCCTGAACTTACTGAAAACGATTGGGTTGTTGCTGAAAAAATATTTTCCTTTTTAGAAATTTTTCATAAAGCTACACTTTGCCTTTCTGGAATATATTACCCTACTTCTCCTATAATTGTTCATAATATTGTTGAAATTGCAACTCACCTAAAGGCTTTTGAACATGATCATATACTACGGGATGCTATAGGTGCCATGAAAATTAAGTTTTAAAATATTGGAGAGAAATTCTTATTTTATATGCATTCGCTTTTATTTTGGATCCTAGGCCAAACTCCAGGATTTACTGAATGTTTTACAAATTTTAAGTGAGGCTACCGATTTAGACTATTCTTCATACTTTACATTAGTTAAGAATAAATTATATGAGGTATATGATAAATATGAAAATAAGTTTAGATCTCATGCGTTTGGAAAGACCCAGTGAGTCCCTAGCACCTCTAGGGGCTATGCAATGGGGCAAGATTTTTGGTTCTTCGTCTAGTTCTCGCGCAGGTACACATCAGTTAGGAGGAGGAAGGCGACAAAGCACTGGAGACCTATCAAGCTATCTCAACAGTGATAGCGTCAGTTTTGAGCAGGAGTTGAACATCCTCTCATGGTGGCAAGCCCAAAAGGTGTCATATCCAGTGCTATCCATATTAGCGCGGGATGTGTTGATCTGCTCTGTCTCTACAGCTCTCCTGAGTCGCATTCGATCTTTTCCTAAGAATAATCGAGGAGCGACGAACAAGTCTGCCCAACGAGATGGTCAAGTACTTATGACCGTTAAAGACGGGAACAAGCTGAATCAAGACTCCAACATATTGCAGAAAATAAAGATTTAGAAGAATCTTTTGAGAATTTGTATTTAGATAGCAATGAATAGGATTTTCAATATTTTTATTCACATATAGTCACTAATGAGCTTTATAGGTTGTACTCTTTTTTCTTTACCAAGGTTTTCTCAAATTGAGTTTTTACTTGGTAAAGTTTTTAATGAGGCAGCCATCCCATGTAATTTAATAAGTTAATAAAGCTCATTATGTCATTGCAAATATTTATTTATATGATTAGCAATGTCTATAAATTTCTATATTTTTTGAATTTTTCTAAATTTTTACAATTTTTACAATTTTTCTTATTTTTCTACAATTTTTCTTATTTTTCTGCTTTTTCAAGCTAACGGGGCTGGCCGTGCAAGACGGCCGCTTAGCCTTAACTGCGTTCGGCCGCACGCACAGAGCTTCGGGCGTGCGCTGGCTTGCTCACGCGCCGCGGGCGGACGCACGCGGCCCGTTTATTACACGGACCTTACCGGGCCGTGCCTAAACGGGAGCACGGCCCCGTGCCGTGCCGGCCAGGCACGGCCCAGTGGCCTGCTATAACGCCCATAGCCCAGGACCAAAACCACAGCCGCGCCTGCTCCTGCAACCCTCCCTTCCCTTCCTCTTCGTCCTAACCCTCGTCGGAGCCGGGGCAGGAGGCGAAACCATAACCCTCGTCGCGGCGCGGCTCGGCACCGAACCGCGCGCTGCTCTCCGCGGCATCGCCGGCGCCGTCCTCTTCTCAGGTTCAGCTCGCTCCGTGCCCCTCTGCTCGCCTCGAATCGTCTGCGTCTTCCCCGTGATTCTCGCCGATTCTTTTTTTTTCTCCCACTCGGTTTGGTTATTCCCGCCGAATAGGTTCTTCTAGTGGTTTTTGCGCTGATTCGCTCGATTCTTTCTGCAAAGTAGAAGGGGCTTTTAGGGTATTCTGTGTTGTTCTTCCTAAGATTCTGGGTTTCTGCAGGGAAAAACATGCTCGCGTTGTTTAGTCGATTTCTGCGTACAGCAGTCCAAAACCTACAAATTCTAAGTAGCGTAACACCGCAAGGATTGGAATTTTGCGTGGACCTGAAGCAATGACTCATTGGCGTACCCTAATCTTACCGATCTTTCGTAATTTATGTGTTTGCAGTGATGGATTGAGAGCACAAGAAGAGGGGAAATAGGTGACATAAACCTGTAACCATGTCTGTGGCAGCTGGAGTTAGCGATGCCGCCATTGCGGTGCGTGACAAGCTCCGTGGCAAGATTGGCCAGACCAAGGTGAAACGGTACTGGCCGGGGAAGGCGCCTGAGTGGGCGGATGACGCTGATGACGACATAGATATCCGGACTGCCCGGGTTTCTCTTGACAAGGCATTCCCCAAGGATGAGGACGGTGACCTTCCTGTGAAGGATGATCGTCGGCTTCGACGCCTTGCAGAGACCCGTGCGGAGAATAAGGAGGAGCTGAGGGCGGATCACCGCCGTATACGGCAGGCTGAGATTGTGTCAACTGTGGAGGAGGAGAATGAGAGGCGGCTGGAAGCTGAGATGGAGGAGGTGGATGAGGAAGCCCAGGAGGAGAGGAGGAGGAGGATAAGGGAGAGGCAGCTCTTGATTGAGCAGGAGGAGCTGCTTCCTCAGGAGGAGGAGCCAGTGGAAGAGGAGGATGAAGAAGAAGAGTCTGAGTATGAGACTGACTCGGAGGATGAGCAGATGGGCATGACAATGGTAAAGCCTGTGTTCATACCAAAATCGCAGCGGGACACCATTGCTGAGCGGGAGCGGCTGGAGGAGGAGGAGCGGCAGCTTGAGGAGCTTGTCAAGAAGAGGCTGGAGGCTAGGAAGATTGAGACTAGGCAGATTGTGGTGGAAGAGATTAGGAAGGAGGAGCACATTGAGAAGACACTGAATGAGGAGGCTAACATTGAGGATGTTGATACTGATGACGAGTTGAATGAAGCAGAGGAGTATGAGTCGTGGAAGAATCGAGAAATAGCAAGAATTAAGAGGGATAGGGAGGAAAGAGATGCAAGGTTGAAGGAGAAGGAGGAGATCGAGAAGGTGAGGAATATGACTGAGGAGGAGCGCCGGGAATGGGAGCGGAGGAATCCAAAGCCACTTCGTCAGACCAAACAAAAGTGGAAGTTTATGCAGAAGTATTACCACAAGGGTGCCTTTTTCCAGGAAGGCGTTGATGACGTGAGTCAATCAGTTGGTAATGATAATATCTACAGCCGTGATTTCTCTGCACCAACTGGGGAAGATAAGATGGACAAGAGCATATTGCCCAAGGTCATGCAAGTTAAGCACTTCGGGCG
The DNA here is from genome assembly GCA_036346265.1 of Melocanna baccifera. NCBI lineage: Eukaryota > Viridiplantae > Streptophyta > Magnoliopsida > Poales > Poaceae > Melocanna > Melocanna baccifera. Next base: position 9,784,242 of record CM070680.1, on the reverse strand, counting down.
GAGTGGCAGGACGAAGTGGACGCATCTTGTTAATGAGGACACTACGGATTGGAATACACCGTATGTACTATTTTCTAATACGTTATGGTTTTCTACCTGAAATTGTTCAGTTGTCCTGTTTAACTTTCTTCCTATTGCTTTCAGTAAAAATGTGTTATCTAGCCTGGTATTTGGTTGGTAGTTTATCAAGGTAACATTGATGGCTTAAGTAAAAAAGAGTAAAAGACATAGTTTGTATCCTTTCCACTAGAAGAATATCAATCCTGTTCTATGCTTTTTAGCTGCCATGCCTATTGTACCTATTTGATGGATAATAATGGCTGATTTTGTTCTCCTCGTTAATGAATATATATCAATTGAATTGTTCTTACGTTTTCCGGGGAACACTTTTCCTTCTAACAAGGAAAGCATGGCCCTAACTTATTTCTTGATGAATTTTCAGGTGGGCTACAAATGGGCCCTTGCGAGCCAAGTATAATGCAAAAATGGCAGGCATGAATGCACCTATGGACAAACCGAAGGGAAGTAAGAAGATGAAGGATTGGGATACAAAATGAGATGATTTAATATTTTTTGTTGGCTGAGCTGGTACTACTCTCTTAATGCCATACAAACACTAGCTGAGAAAGGTGCCTATGCAGATATTTTTCTTGTGTATGTTGACCACATAAGATGTGTGTCTGCTGTGCCATCAGTTATTAATAAATGTCCTGCCAAAATGCTTTTGCAAAGTATGTAATGATCCATGAGTGGTCTTTACTCTTTAGTCTTGTATGGTCTTGTGATGCTTTGTCGGAGAAATATCCTGTATATATTTGTCACTGTACTTTTGACATAATGGTATGAGTAGTAGAGTATACTCAACTTATGCCTGTGGAAATCTACAGTTTAATTGTTCGCTGACCCATTTCCCCCATTTTACTGTAGTTTCAATCTGGTTTTCCCTTTTTCTTTCCCTTTATTGATCAATATTACATGTTTATCATCATTACATTGTACAATATAATATTATGTTGCAGTGCTAGCTACATTGCACTTGTGATAGACAGTTGCTTGTTGATTAGACTGTGTGCGGATGTGATTACGAGCATGTGTGCCTTTTCTTGGGTGCCTTTTGTTTCACAAACTTTGGATCAATTGTAAAAGCGATTTGCTGCAATTGTATTGTGACAAAACAATTTTGCTTTTGCTCTTCTACTTCATTGAAGCTTTACTAATGCTCCTTTGATGAGACATTTCCAAGTTGTAATATTTATTGACATGATATAAACCATATAATGACATGATTGATTGCTACTTGTGAATACAGCATTTTAATACAAGGAAAAATAAGTCTCTTTTGGTTATATATGCTATGGAATACACATCTTATATGCTTTCTTTTTGTTGAACCCTTTTTCGCTAACTAGTAGTGACCAGATATTTGTGTGAGGTAATTCCTTTAGTATTTTACTCAAGGTTCTACGGAGTATGTAATTTTATTAACAAGCCACAGTATGCAAAACCAAAGCTTGACTTTTCTGAACTTAATTGCAACACCAGAACTAGAAACAGGCCCATGTTTCATTTGTTATGTTTTTGGAAATTTTGGGTAGTCCGATAGTCATGCCGTTTTTAGGTGCTCTTGGGAATCATGTAGGAACTATGAACACATAATTTCAGGGAAGCCTTAATTCATGGTGTTTGAATGGAAAAATACTTTAGGTCGGGTAGGGCCCCATGTGAGGCCCTATTCCATTATTGATGGATCATGATCTGTTTGTGCTTGAGACCATGATCCAACGGTTGTGAGTAGGGGCCTCAAATTGAGGGCCTACCCCATAAATTTGGCTCCTCTTTTAATAGGTTGTCCTTTTGGTTGTTACTGTTCTTTTGCATTTCCTTCATTTTTGAAGTTGGAATAAATTATCCTCTATTCCTTATGGCCTAGGTGTATTTCAGTAGAGATGTAAGTTGATCATGAGAATTAGTGGGAATTTTGGATTTGGTGAAGAACCACCAATTGGCAGTATCTATGCTCAGTTGCTCACAAAAATGTTATTCTTCAAGTCTGTTTACTGTGACTTCAACAGCACAAATTATTGTAATGAAAGATGGAGGCACCTTTTTGTGTCCTAATGTTTGAACATTTTCTTCAGCCTCAATGGCAATTGCCTCCTGTAAAATATTAATTAGTTGTGACTTGTGAGCACTACCTTATAAGTTGCACTTGCACCTATGTCACAATTCACCACTTCATGATTTACTGCACCTGCAGCTCAGCTAGATCGGCTGCAACTATGTCACAATTCACCGCTTCATGATTTACTGCACCTGCAGCTCAGCTAGATCGGCTGCAACTTCACATAGCCATGACGCAACTTTAGGCTGGCAAGTCAGCAACCACCACATATGATGGGTTCAGCCCACAAGTATGCTGCAGATTGAAAAAAAATAATGGGTCACAAGCAAAGTTAATACAAACCTGGATCCCATAAGAATCAATATTGTTGCGCAAGTCTGGGTAGTCAATGAACATGGTTCAGTTTTGACCTTAGTCTTTGTGTAACTCTTCAGAGTTCAGACATCAATGTTATTGTTATATATTCTATCCTTCAAGAAAATCTGTTTGAATTGATGTGAAACGTATTTGCCAGTATTCTCATTTGAAAATGAAGGGGGAAAAAATTAGTTACGGCCTGTTTGGAAGAGGGGAGATTTCTTCAGGGATTTTTAGGAATTTGAACTAAATACTAAGGATTTTGATCCAAATTCCCCTTTTCCAAACAGGTCCTTAATGTGTACCCCTGGTCTTGCCAATTGGTTCCTCAACTTATTTCAGTGATTCAATCATTTTGAGATATAGCTGTCAGAAACTCAATAGATTGGTCGTATTATCTGAGCTTAAGGCCATGATATTGAAGCATGCTTAAGTTAATCTCTTAATATTTTTTTGAGCCTTATAGAAACCTTTACTTTCTGAAAATAGAACTTTATATGCTGTTACTGTATAAATGTTCTTTCAGATAGAGCTTTGGGTTATGATTTTTTTTTTCAAAGAATATGGTTCAAGATTTAGTGAAACCAAGAAGAGAAGAAAGATAGGAATTAGTGAAACCAGACGTGGCAGAGGTTGTGTTTTAAGTGAGTGTTCATGTTGGTATTCTACTTTTCTCATCTTCTGAAATTCTGTTATGCTCCTATTTATTATATGAATGGATGGAACAAGGGGTCTAGGGGAGTATTTGTTAGTGATATGCTCTAGAGGTAATCATGAAGATGATTGTATCACTTCTATATTTATGATCTTTTGAATAATATATTATTTTATCCCTTGAATAAATATCTTTCATATTGATCAACAAATATGTGACTTATTCGTGAAACTCTTTATTTATATTTTTGATTTTATTATAAATTATCCCTAATCTTATATCATTATATGGGATAATTATGATTTACAGATCAGCACATGTATTGATTGATGATCATGTTTCACGGATCATGTATATGGGATATCAAATCGATAATGTTGATACATGTTAGAGAACATGATATTGGATTGATTCACCATGAGACATTACGGGAATTATTATATTCTTAAATGTTATCAGTTAGTCTCATATATAGTGTATGTGGGATCCTTAGGTCTGAGATCATCATTGTTTCCTATATGTGTAATAGTTTATTTAGGGGTTACCAAACACTACTCTGTGACTAAGTGGTCATAAAGGTAGCTTTCGGGTTTACTATAAAACATACAGAGGAATATGGGCGATCAAGATAGAATTTGCCCTTCCTATATAATAGGAGAGATATCTCTGGACCTCTCGATGTGGTTGGATTAAGGAAGTGCATGATCATGCCGAATGTGGTTGAACAGTCAATCATAACTGAGTAATCCATCACAAGTTCGAGTAAAGGATCGAGTTATCATAGAAAGACACGCTTCTCACCTTGAGTTCGATCTGGTATCGTGAGGCAAAGGGATCTGTACATAAGCATTATATAGGTTCGTCCGATATGATTTTTATGTATATTTAAGGGGTCGTTATATTCTGCTAAGGATCGCTACCGACCTATGGACCGGAAAGGAGTTTTCGGCCCATAGCCAAATGTATATGAATCTACAAGGTCACACACTTAATGGGCTGGAACGATAAGGGTCCGGATGATAGTTTCTGAGTGGGCTTCGATATCCACTCGTATCGGATATGGATCCGACTGGAGGCTATATAATGAGAGGTGCGGGGCTAAGGGCGACATCCTAAGAAACCCTAGCCGCCACCTCTTATAATCCTTGCCGTGCACACTGGTGCTAGCACACCGACGCACGATGTTCTCTCCCTAGACGTGTGGACCTTAGTAGAGGCGCTGCTATGACTGTGGCGCTGATCGGGACGATCGCAAGGAGGAGACGGTTGGCCGGAGGACATCGACTACTTTCGCCTACACTGACGCGCTCTTCGTTGAATCGGCTGCTTCAACTCTTCTTTCGCTGCACTGCGCATCTAGTGGTAATGATCTATGATCTCTTACTCGCATGGCTTTCTGGTTTACACGGTAGAAATTTTAATATGTGCTAGTGTAGTCTACCCGTATCCCATTAATATTGAATATTGTAAATAATAATTGGGACCTTATTGTGGATAGCTTTTGATACGCACGTGATAGTATAGAAGAATTACACCACTTTTTCCCCCATTGGAAAAATTATATAGTTTGGTTACTTCATTTAGTTCGAATAGAAATTGCGCTAAGATGCTTCTTCTTCTTCTTCTTCTTCTTCTTTATGAATAGCATGTTCGTTTGGTTTTTTTTTTGTTCTTTCAACATTGCACGATGTGACTTGGTTGCTAGAGTGACATTTTCTTTGAAATATCTATTTTTCAAGAACATTTTTATTTGAAACATCGATGATTAATCTAATTGCTTTATGCTGTGTAAATAGATTGAGTCGATCAAGTTCTTTTTTATGGAACAACCGATTCAACTGTGTACATGAGATCTCATGTGTACCGAGGAACATTGTGTTGCAAATTACTGATTTCTTTGAAAACGACTTTGAAGTGGCAATACATGAACTCTAGAAGATACAGTACCAGGAGAAACATACTGTATTGCCCCCTAGTTTTATTCTGTTGTGGTAACTTGCTGACAACAGGTACCAAATACTAGATATCAACTATGACAGGCAGCGAAGTTTTGTGATTAGTTGTATTTGTTCTGCTCGAATAATGTGATGTTTCAGGTTGAGTTTTGTAGTTGCTCCACCCTGTGATGATGTGTGTCTTGGTTCATTGTTCTCTTTTATTCTTGGAAGATGCTTGAAATGTCCAGTACCATGAGGCATGCCATTTCCTTATTCTTTTTCACATCTTATGCAGACGAGAGAACCAAGCAATTTGGCACCACTTCATGACCCTTGATCAGTTTATGTTCTTCCCTGCTGTGTTGCCCCTTTTTTCCTGGGACTGAGCTTTCCAAGAGTTGTGCTCCAGTCCTGTTACTTTCAGTTTGGAATCAGGAGGATTCAGGACTTCCAAATCGTGCACATCTTGAACTGCAGTTCAAAGTCTCACTCAAATTAGCTTGACGTGGTGCTGGCTCTGCTGTAGATGTGGTGAACAGTGAACTAGGTCTAGGCGTCTAGCCGTCGCACTGACGAGAGAAAATGATGAGCTAGACATACTTTGGAGTCTCATTTAGTCAGGAGAGGAGCCAGCATTGGGAGGGGCAATCGACCGAGCTCTGGCACAGGATGCTGACACACCAACCGAGCTCTGGCACAGGACCAGTTTCCATTAACTCGATACAAGTAGCCATTCGTATGTACCATACATCAAGCAAACACATCTATCTCCTTAGGTAATTTTCAGGTCATGCATGCTCCATCCAGGTGAACGAATTGCGCTGTCGATTCTACACATGCATCCCTGCGTGCATGGCCACGAGTATCATCTGCAATCGAGTCGTCACAGCTGACAAGTTCAGGTCGATTGGATTCTAAATTCCACATGCAGAAATGACTACAAGCTCAGTGAAGCTTCACATGGAGGTGGCTTGACCGGTCGGCCATTCTTGGTGGCTGTGCTCGCGGCTAGAGGGTTAAAAATTTAGATTGCTGTGCTGGTAAAGATTTGCAAAGGTCTACTATTTCTGAAGTCAACTCAGATCATGTGCAGTTCTGCTAATCAATGAGCACTTGGTATTGCCTGCTCCATTTGGAATCAGTGCATAGAGCTTCAAAGGTTTACTCGTGCGCAGTAATAATTATCGATTGCCTGGCCCAATCCTTCAGGCAAGATGCTGTGCGCGGAGAGCCGTGCACGCTGTAAAATGTCAACGAAATCAGCAGAGGAGCGCAATGAATCGAACAGCTGCGTTTATGATTCTTTTTCTTTCGAATCTACAGGAACAGCTGGTGATAAGCTGACCTTGAATTAACTAACGCAGGCCGGTGAGAAGCTTCTGCCACAATCAGATCAAGCAAACCCTAGCTAGCTAGTAACCAGTGTGCGTGCTCGATCAAGATCAGTCCCTCGTACAACTGCTATAAATAGAGACCTCCTCCTGGCTTTGCTGCACAAGCCCTTGAGGAGACGAACACCTCTCTCTTGTCGCAAACTACGTTAGCGTTCTCATATCACCATGAGATCGCTCGTAGTAGTTGTGCCCCTTCTCATCCTCGCCATCAGTGTTCACATAGCCCGAGCCGATGACAAGTCCTCACCGGCAGGACATGGTCCAGATTCTAATGATAATGGCGATAAGAAGTCCAATAATGGTATTGGGCCGGTGAAGAATCCGCATTGCCCCAAGCCCGGACATGGTCCGGACCCCAATGGAGATAATGGTCGCGGGCCAACGAAGGTGCAGTGCGACGATGGGCAGCCATCACCATCACCGTCTGGTGACTCGACTGGGCCTCCCTCCTACCAAGGTAATAGCCAGCCATCACCACCGCCATCACCGTCTCACTCCCCAGCCAAGGCACCAACCTACCAAGCTAACAACCAGCCGCCTCCACCACCACCAACAGAGTCCAGTCCACTGGCAACACCTCCAACCTACCAAGCTAACCAGTCTCCGCCACCACCACCTTCTAGTCCACCGACAACACCTCCAACCTACCAAGCTAACCAATCACCACCACCACCTCCGTCTAGTCCACAAACAGCTAACCAATCGCCGCCACCACCTCCATCTATTCCACCAGTAACACCCCCAACCTACCAAGCCAATCAGTCGCCACCACCACCTCCGTCTAGTCCACCGCCATCTAGTCCTCCTGCCACTCCTCCAACATATCAAGAAAACAACCAGTCACCGCCGCCACCTCCATCTAGTGCACTGGCAACGCCGCCAACCTACCAAGCTAACCAGCCACCGCCACCACCACCACCTTTGTCTAGTCCACCGGCAACGCCCCCAACCTACCAAGCCGATCAGTCGCCGCCACCACCTCCGTCTAGTCCACCGCCATCTAGTCCTCCTGCCACTCCTCCAACCTATCAAGAAAACAACCAGTCATCGCCGCCACCTCCATCTAGTGCAATGGCAACGCCCCCAACCTACCAGGCTAACCAGCCGCCGCCGCCACCGCCACCTTCGTCTAGTCCACCGGCAGCGCCCCCAACCAACCAAGCTAATCAGTCGCCACCACCACCTCCGTCTAGTCCACCACCATCTAGTCCTCCTGCCACTCCTCCAACATATCAAGAAAACAACCAATCATCGCCGCCACCTCCATCTAGTGCACTAGCAACGCCGCCAACCTACCAAGCTAACCAGCCACCGCCGCCACCTCCACCTTCGTCTAGTCCATCGGCAACACCCCCAACCTACCAAGCTAATCAGTCGCCACCACCACCTCCGTCTAGTCCACCGCCATCTAGTCCTCCTACCACTCCTCCAACCTATCAAGAAAACAACCAGTCATCGCCGCCACCTCCATCTAGTGCAATGGCAACGCCCCCAACCTACCAGGCTAACCAGCCGCTGCCGCCACCGCCACCTTCGTCTAGTCCACCGGCAACGCCCCCAACCAACCAAGCTAATCAGTCGCCACCACCACCTCCGTCTAGTCCACCACCATCTAGTCCTCCTGCCACTCCTCCAACATATCAAGAAAACAACCAGTCACCGCCGCCACCTCCATCTAGTGCACTAGCAACGCCGCCAACCTACCAAGCTAACCAGCCACCTCCACCTTCGTCTAGTCCATCGGCAACACCCCCAACCTACCAAGCAAATCAGTCGCCACCACCACCTCCGTCTAGTCCACCGCCATCTAGTCCTCCTACCACTCCTCCAACCTATCAAGAAAACAACCACCATCGCGCCACCTCCATCTAGTGCAATGGCAACGCCCCAACCTACCAGGCTAACCAGCACGCTGCCGCCACCGCCACCTTCGTCTAGTCCACCGGCAACACCCCCAACCAACCAAGCTAATCAGTCGCCACCACCACCTCCGTCTAGTCCACCACCATCTAGTCCTCCTGCCACTCCTCCAACATATCAAGAAAACAACCGATCCGCCGCCACCTCCATCTAGTGCACTAGCAACGCCGCCAACCTACCAAGCTAACCAGCCACCGCCGCCACCTCCACCTTCGTCTAGTCCATCGGCAACACCCCCAACCTACCAAGCTAATCAGTCGCCACCACCATCTCCGTCTAGTCCACCGCCATTTAGTCCTCCTACCACTCCTCCAACCTATCAAGAAAACAACCAGTCATCGCCACCACCTCCATCTAGTGCAATGGCAACGCCCCCAACCTACCAGGCTAACCAGCCGCCGCCGCTGCCTCCGTCTAGTCCACCGGCAACACCCCCAACCTACCAAGCTAATCAGTCACCGCCACCACCTCTGTCTAGTCCACCGCCATCTAGTCCTCCTGTCACTCCTCCGACCTATCAAGAAAACAACCAGTCACCACCGCCACCTCCATCTAGTGTATTGGCAACGCCCCCAACCTACCCAGCTAACCAGTCACCACCACCACCTCCGTCTAGTCCACCAACAATGCCTCCAACGTACCAAGCAAACCAATCGCCACCACCACCTTTGTCAAGTCCACCAGCAACACCCCCAACCAACCAAGCTAACCAGTCGTCGCCACCACCCCCGTCTAGTCCATCAGCAACGCCCCCAACCTACCAAGCTAACCAGTCACCACCACAACCCCCATCTAGTCCACCGACGACACCTCCAACCTATCAAGGTAATAGCCAGTCACCGCCGTCGCCACCTTTTAATCCCCCTGCCACACCTCCAACCTATCAAGATAACAACCAGTCGTCACCACCGCCATCTAGTCTTCTTGCCACTCCTCCAACCTATCAAGCAAACAACCAGCCGCCGCCATCACCATCTAGCCCGCCAGCCACACCTCCAACCTATCAAGTTAACACCCAGCCACCACCACCACCATCTAGTCCCCCTACCACTCCAACCTATCAAACAAATCACCAGCCACCGCCACCATCTAGTCACCCTGCCACTCCTCCAGCCTATCAAGCAAATAACCAGCCGCCGCCACCACCATCTAGCCCCCCTGCTACGCCTCCATCCTATCAACCTAACAACCAGCCGCCACCACCAGCAACTAGCCCCCCTGCCACTCCTCCGACCTATCAAGCTAATAGCCAGCCGCCGCCACCACCAGCATCTAATCCTCCCGCCACTCCTCCAACCTATCAAGCTAACGGCCAGCCGCCGCCGCCACCACCATCTAGTCCCCCTGCCACTCCTCCAACCTATCAAGGTAATAACCAATCACCATCACCGCCACCATTTAGCCCCCCTACCACACCTCCAACTTATCAAGGCAATGGCCAACCACCACCACCACCTAGTCCCCCGTCAACACCTCCAACCTACCAAACTCATGGCCAGCCACCACCACCACCACCTAGTCCGCCTACTTGGAATCAGGGATGGGTACCAATATATAACTATCATGACACCTTGTATTGGCAAATTGGGCGATTTGCAGTGCTAATGCACAAATTGACACATAAGAAGGATATTTCACTTGTCGATGTGCTTTCGGTGAGCATGCAGCCTGCAGGCAGTGGCAACAACTACTTCCTGGTGCTAAAGGTGGCGGATGAATACAAGAAGGTCGGCAAGTACCACGCCCTTGTATGGGGCGTGCCAGGGTCAACAGCACAACCATGGCAAGTGCTGCAGTTCCAATTTGAAGGAAACTAGGCACTTGGTGGATATATGAATCTAGCTAGTGGCCATGTGTGCGAAGTCTAGGGGGGAAAGCCAAGAACTCGTGTGGTCACCATGTGCATGTAGTTGAATTTTTTTTAGCAATGAGAGGATTGCTATGCTACTAGCTATATGTATTTGATTTCAATAAAAGTTTATGTTATGTATGGTCTGACACGGTCCACTGTAATACTGAAGCGGCTAATTAAAAGGGCAAAGCCTGTCCAAACACCCCTAACTAACGATTTAACAGGGCAGCTTTAGGGGAGCCATCCCAAACATCCAGTGGCCAAATCACACAATGTTGTGCAGGCATAGCCGATGCTCGTTTTACCAGTCGTTTTACAGGGTTCAAGCGCGGGATTTCAAAATTCGCTAGTTGAATTTAAAATAATTTTTGAATTTTTGAATAGTTTATTAAATATTCGTGGAGTTCAGCACAGTTCGCAAGCTGGCGACAAAAAAAGCGTACAAGGTGTCATCGGTTTACTATGTGAGATTTTAGTCAGTTCAATGGAGTCTTTACTAGGCTACTAGATGTGCTAGGGATAATTAGCACAACAAGGACACTATCAAACTGAAAAGTTTAGAACTGAACAACGCCACGCATTGCAACAATAAGTTTTTGAATCACCGGCAATTTGTATTCCTTTTGTGCTTCCGGAGTAGAGAGGATTAAATGTTTTTACCCGCACAGTTTACAGGAACACTGAACATAATTGTTTACAGGAACAGTGAACATAATCCATGTATCGTGAGGGAATTAAGATCCAAAAAATTAGTAGATTATTCAAATTCTAATTCTGGATACAAAATCAATATCCGCATAGAAGACCCAATTAATGCTTAATTTCAAATGGAGAGATGGCGCGCGTACTGCACGCATGGCATGGTCGACCAGCCTTCCCGGGTGGCTGTGCTAGCGTATAAGATGTAGGCAGTCCAAAACGGCTTTTGGCTTCTAGCTTTCAGAAGTAGAAAGCTGTTTCAAACGTATTATTTTCTTAATATAGTTTTTTTCTTCTGCATTGTGCATAGAGGTATAATTTTTTTTCATTTTCCCTTTTTTTTCTTCATTTTCTTTTAATTGAATACCTCAACCAAAAGTTAACAGCCGCTACAGGACCAATTTTAGCCAAAAGCCAACAGTAACAGCCAAAAGCCAACAGTAACAGCCAAAAACCATCAGTAAAAGCTATTTTGAATGAGATTGTAATATAGCTAGATCTTCCCAGTTACATATGTATAGCTACACATACTATATCCATCAGATTTGGTCCAAATTTGGATTTCCTCTCTCCCTGTAGGACCGATGTTGGTAATTAGAGGGAGTGAATGATTCTTAAAACTTTTGTCAATGGTATCCAAAATATTCACTAAGTGAGGCCTATTCTTTTTGGCTGTAGCTTATGACTTTTGGCTAAAATTTTTGAATTTTAACTGTTTGCGACAGAGATTACGGAGAGAGATATTCGCTTGCGATTTTGGATGGTACAGATGTTGGGCTTTTAATGTGACTATAATTAACTTGTAGACTCTATCTTAAAAAAAATACTCCGTTTAAAAGTTAGGTACTATAGCAAAAGCCAAAAGTCATTTTGAGAAGTTGAAAAGAACAAGCTCTACGAGAGTAACTAAGTTCATATTACACCAACAGAGCTACACAAAGCAAAGCTAAAGATCAAAACCAACAAATTCAACAACCTTGAGCATAATGCCAGTTAGACCACCATGGATGGGCCAATCTGACGGCCAAGTTCGGTCAGACCGTAGGTCTAGGGTTGTTCTGACCAATCCCCTGTTCCAGATCTAAAAACCACCTCTCGGGACAAAACTCAAATATCAAGAGTTTACTCAAATCTCATCCAAACACTTTTAAGTTTTACATGAAACTTGTTCAAGGCACTAGGAACCTACGCCAATTAAGAATCACAAGGTTTTTGGGCTCAGATTCACTAAATTGAAGGAAGTCAAATCTAGGTCACAATTACACCAAAAATCCTAAAATCCAAATTAGTTCTTACTCATGGGGTCTAAGACATGAGACCTTTCATATCTACTCCCATATATCCTAGCAAGGAAATCAAGGTAAAGATTCATGACAAAATCACTTAGATCACGATTTCAAATATCTAACTCAAGAATATGAAAAACCAAGCAAATAACAAGTGAAACACCAAGAATGGATCAAAGAGTTGATTTATTATTAGTAGAGTAGATGATTTAAGAGTACATGAATGGTTATAAGGTGCTCCTAAAACATCACCCTTACATACAAGATTTCTCACATAGGGAGGAGAGAAAAAACTACTCAAGACTCATACAATATCTCAATGTCTCTCTCAAAACCTCAACCCATGCTTTGCCCACTTTCCCTCACATAGCTAGCACCACTTAGTGGGCACTTGGGGAAACCTGTCAACCCCAATAATATAGGTTTTACACACTCATGCATGCTTCTCAAAGCGTTTACAATATTAAACGTGCTAACACCTTAGCGATTGACCCACTTAGTAAAACTAGCTCACCTTTATCTAAACCACTTCTCCTTTGTATCTCTCTATGCCACGGTTTTGTCCAAGGCTCAAACTCGATATTTTGGTAAACTTCCAAAATACCCCCGATGAAACTTCTGGGCACCTTCCTTTGACTCCGTCACCTTCTATGTGGCCTCAATGACTTCCCGCCAAGTCTCTCACACGTTCGGATTCTACTGAACTGTCCTCACTTGCAAATGGCCCAAGTCACTTAGCACACCACATGTCTCACCTTGCACCATGACTGCCCCCGGCTTCCGTGACCATTCTGAGCCTCAGCTCCTCCTGATATTAGCCCTTGTTCACTTTGTCATTGCCTGCCATGTCTTCACATCAAAGCATCTTTCCATACTTTGACACATAGCCCGATAGCCCATAGTCTCCAATGACCAACCGTCACATCTTCACACATTTGAACTCCGTTGAACCGTCTCTACGTACATCGACCTTGTCACTTGACGCACCACATGAACCAACTCGCCTCTTCATGATCCTTGTCTTCCATATGCTTTCCGCTTGTGTCACATAGTCTCATCTAGACTTACATAACTGTTCAGACCTTAGCTTTTCCACCTAGTCCTGGTCACTTGCAATCGACCATCGTTTTTCAAACCACCTGCACATCTAAATACCAAGCAATCATATCGAGTACAAGTTCTATGTACTTGACTTACGTTAGTCAATACAATACATCATACAACTCAACACAACCAAACTCTAGCACCCATACCATGCTCACACTTAAACTACTCAAATACACATCTCACTGTTCTCTAGCCATAGCCACTGATCTGACCGCTCTCCCATGACAATCGGACCGAATAGGTCAAATCACCAACCAACAACTGGTTTGACTAACCCGTTGGTGTGGCCGTATCTTCAATGCTAGTCGCACCGCCCAACCGACTAATTCGACCACCAACCGATGGCCGGTCGGACTGAACGTGCCCAACTCCAAAACACGCTTTTTAAAAAAAAGCAACCGCCAACTAGAATCCGGTCATACCACACCAACGGTCCAACCACCAACCAAAGTCAGTCACAGAGGATCAGCTGGTCTGACAGCGACTCCAGACTGGTCTAATTAGTTACACTAACAGCAAGAAAATGAATTTTGCTAACTTTTGCAAAATCAAAATTCAACTCAACAAATATGCCAATTTTTCATCACCAGTTGATCATGGACCTTCTCACATGATCCTTCAATCTCTTCCTTGATGAACACATTGGCAACTACTCAAAAAAATATAAATTTGAGTTGATTTTAGAATTCAAAAGAGAATTTTGCAAAAGCAAACTTGACTTTGTCCAAAGGATGGAGAATGGATTGAAAATAACCAAGTGAGCTAGAAATGAAGCAAAGACACAAGAAAGAGCAAGTTTTCTACAAAACACTTCAACTCAACCAAGAATTGAGAAATCTCTTGCTATATGTCAATAGAAAGAACAATTGTTCATTTGAACTTTGGTCATAGTGAGAAGAAGCTAAGCAAATCAAGATTTTGCAATTAAAACCCACAAATCCAAAACTCCCTCATTTTATCTCCCTTAGCCCAATTCATGCATTTTTGCCACAATTTCTCTCCCTTTGACAATGTTCATCAAGTAAAGAAATGATGGATTTTGTAAAGACTACGAGGTAAACGTGACTATTTTTTTTGTAATTTTCATGTTTTAGTTGGATTGGGAGCTTTGAAATTATCCAAGTCAATTAAAAGCTATTTCACCAAGCCATGCTTAGAAAATTAGCTTGTAGAATCATATAAGAACATATATAGCAAAGCAAGCCAAGATTAGCTAGAAGTAATTACATGGATTAAAGACATGTCAAGCTAGCTCAAAATCACAAGTACAGCTGGAGGGGTCCTAATTTGAGTTATGACAATCAAAGTGCAAAATGAGCTAATATGCTAAGTTAAGCAAGAAATATGCTAAAGAGCTCCAAAGTGACTCACTTAAGCTAAAAGCCTATTTGAATATTGCAATTAACTATTTAAATGATTTATTTTGGTAGAGCAAGTCCTAGATTAGGAGCTATCTGCAATTGCCCCCAAGCTCCAGTCCAAATTTTAACTCACATTTGTATGGTCTATCCCAATAAAGCAAATCTTAGACTAGGAGCCATCTACAACTGCCTCTCGAGTTTCAACCAATTTGAATTAATTTTATTTAGGTCAACTCCCCAATCATGCTCATCTCAAATTCCCTGTTCATGGTATCCGAAAACTTGAAAACTATAGCATGAGAAGAGCTAGCTAAAATGATGTTATTCACATAAATTTGAATCAAGAGGAGATCACTACCATGCCTGAGGGTGAAAAGATTATTATCTATCTTGCCCATTTGAAAATTATTTATCAATAAAAATGACTAGCCTATCATACCAAACTCTAGAGGCTTGTTTAAAACCATACAAGGCTTTGGATAGTTTGTAGACATGATTTGGGAACTTAGGACTCTCAAACTTAGGAGGTTGATTGACATAGACATCTTCTTCTATGAAACTATTAAGAAAAATATTGTTAACATCCATCTGATAAAGCCTAAACCCCTTAGAAGCTGCAAAGGCAAAGAGTATCCTAATGGATTCTAGTCTAGCAGTAGGATTAAATGTCTCTTCAAAGCCTAAGCCCTCTACCTGCGTAAAGCCCTGGGCAACAAGTCTAATCTTGTTTCTAATTACTATCCCATCCTCACTTTGTTTGTATATGTCAATGTGTTGAAAGCCATAAAGTAAAAAATATATGATAATGTGTGATAAAAACAAAACTAGTGTGGGTTTGAAACATTTTAATTGAGACCAAAATAAAATTATGTGTGCCTTTTGGTGTGTAGTAGTGGATGATAATGGGGGAGAGAGCGAGAGAGAAATGGGGGTGGACTAGACCTGGCCAAATGGGCCACCTAGCATGGCCTGGTGTGGCACAACCTGGTTGGCCTGACTAACTAAACAGACCATGCCATGGTGGCCCATAGGCTAAGCCTCAGATTGAGGCACAGCCTAAGGAGATCACGGGTTGTGCCATGTCAGCCTAGGCACATTAAGCTTGATGAGCCACAATTGGCCCATCTAGCCTATCTCCCTTTCCTCCTCCACCCCCTCGTGGCAGCGTGGCCTCATCACCCCTAACCTTGGCACCACCCAACCCTTCCCCGCCCCTCTCCCAACTATGATGATGACCCCTTCTTCCCTATCGGCTTTGTCTCCACCTTCTCCCTTGAGCGCCACCCCATCCTCGCCCGCTCCACCTCCCTCCATCCTCTCCTCCCGTTGCCTCGACCTCGCAGTCCCCACCTCCCAACCCTCCCCTCAATGATGATGAGGCAGTAGAGAGGGCGTGGTGGAGGTAGTGAGAGGCAGTAGAGGTGTGAGGAGGTCATGGGGGTGAAGGTGGACGGAGATCAAGCTTGCCCCTGCCAATGACAAGATCTAGCGAGACAGGTTCTGTGTGCTCCAAATCCACTCTAGCAACGGCGTGGCTGGAGGGGTAGGGAGCATGGGAAGTTGAGGTGAAGAAGGAGCAGAAGCAAGTGGAGCAAAAGGAGGAGAGGGAGACGAGGGGATGAGCTTGAGTGGTAGCGGAGGTGACCATGGGAGTTGCAATGGCTATGCCTACAGGAGGCCCAAGAAGGAAGGAATACATGGGAGGTCGGGTAGAGGAGAAGAAGAAAAGAGGGCCTAATAGGCTAAGCCATGCATGGGCTATGTCTAGGATCACGCTAGTGCACACAGTATAATATAGATGAAATATTAACCATATATATGATAAAATAAAGAAAAAACTCAAATATTAATAATTATCAGAGTACAACCTTATGGCCAAGCTTACAACTAATAGCATGAAGGACTAAAGAACTAGCAGCAGAAAACAGCAATTAAGCGTAGAAGCCACTCGACATGCCCATAAGCAATCGACTGGGAAGCAAAGGCCTAATCCGTGAAGTTATTGAAGTATCCTCCCTCTGGTACTTTTTGCTGATATAGCTCCTCCTCCTCAACTGAGCAACAGTGGGAATAAAGTTGTGAATACATTGGTACTCAGCAAGTCATTTGTAACAAATAAATGCAATATAATATGTAAGGCTTCACAAACTCAAGACGGTAAGATCCGATCGTGGGGGTGAATTCTTGACACAAGAATGTGAATCAATCTATGAGACAAAAGGAATTAGAAGATACTTCATAGCTTCTTATAGTCCACAATAGAATGGAGTAGTTGAGCGAAGAAACTAAACAGTTATGAATATGGCAAGAAGTTTACTCAAAAGTAGACTGCTACCTGAAAGATTTTGGACTGAGGCTGTAGGACATGCGTGTATATTCTCAACCGAGTACCCACAAAAGCTCTGGAAGGGAAGACTCCGTATGAAGCATTAAGTGGAAGAAAACCAAGTCTAGAACACTTGAGCACTCATGAAAAATGCAGTGTTTCATGGAAGAAGCAAACACATTGATACTCGATATCATTTTATTTGAGAATGTGTTGAAAAAGGACTGGTGGTTGTTTTGCAAATTTCAATGGAAGAACAGAAGGCTGATATGCTCACGAAGGCATTGGGTTGAGTCATATTTGGTCAGATGATTAATTTACTCAGAGTTAAGAAAGTAGGTTAAGCTGGAAAGGATTAATGGGGTTTTTTTTGGATCTAATCCTACCGAATCCGTCTCAAAGTATGTATCGAGTTGAGTTCAAGTCAGTCTAGAAATAGAAATTCATGTTTCAGAGTCGATTTTTGTATCCGAATCATTTTCGATGTTCAACTTGCAAGTTGTGTATAAATAGTGGAGAAAATCAAAGAAAATGTATGGCGATTTGAGCACCACCAAAGACTTCGTGTGATTGCAGTGTCTCTATTCATAGCTATCAAAATCACCATTTGGGGCAGAAGAAGAAGAAACATTCGGGCCAGTCCTATTGTTCTCAAGGAAACATTCAGACCAGTACAAACGGTGTCAAGGAAATGTTCGGACCCATCTGATTAGCATCGAAGACATTTTGACCGTCTGATCAGTAGCGAAGACGATCAGACCAGTCCGATCAGTAACCTAGGTGTGTTCGGAGCAGTCCGAAGGGAACCTTTCTCCATGACTCTCGTTCGTGGTCATACGCGGAGCGAGCATTCTTTCAACACAGAGTGCCGCCATCCTTGCTCAGTGTCGGACTCAGGTTTTTTCAACCCAGATTCCTCTATGATTCTACTGCACTATTCTCTGGATCAGTAAATAGTGCTCACAGATATATTGTTGTCTTAAGTCATACATCGCACAAAATAATCAAACTAAAATATTACACATCAGAGTTAAAATACACCACGTCTAGCGACATTTTTACATAAAGGTCAGTTAGGCCAAATGGTTACAATGCAAAAGATAGCAGTGGAAAGCATGAACAAAAGTAGAACCATTAGCCACAGGCAAGCGATTAGGGGTAAATAAGTGCATCAGATATTATCTAAGACAAGATAATAGTTACACACGCGTTACCATCGAGTCTATTTGCCTAGGACCCGAACTTGATAACGACTTCGAATTCCTTCACCAGCTTGTTCTTCTGTGGCAGGTGCATCTTCGTATACATAGTGGTCTTGGTCTCCTTTTTTTGTAATGCAAGGGTGAGTACAAACCACCGTGCTTCATAAGCCAATACACATGTTACAATTAATTAACATGCTTGGCTTACCAAATGAAGGCTAGGGTTATTTTATTTGCCATAAATTGCTTTTGAGAATATGGTATATAGAAAACTTCTTGTGCCCTAACAGTTTGAACTAAAACATGTTATTTGAACCAAAGAGTGCAATAACAGTATCCATGTGCTAACTTTCAAATATTATAACCGCATACCTTACCACTGGGGCAACACCTAGGACAACATCAAATCAGGGCTTCCTACAGCCCGCTATTTTTCAGTTCTACCCATAAAAGTTTTGAAATAGAACTATCTCTAGTTAAGTTCCCATGCCGTCCATGACCGTGAATACGGCTATTCGAATAGTTTTTACTCTGTAGAGTTTATACACTTTACATCACATGCGACAACCATCCCATTTTACCCACATGATTCCTTGGTCATGCAACGAGGTCATCACAATAACCTTTCAAAATACCTCACCCATTCCATCATCTCACACATATGGGCTGCTCCCACACGAAGTGGATCCCATAGTTGTCTGGGATGCCTACACAACGACTAGCCACAGCGGGACTACAACTTTCCCTAATGACTAGTGCAGCTCACATACCTCACCCTTCCCTTGGTGTACCAACAAGCCGAAACACATTTTGCACTTGTACTACCCTACTCCTCCACTGATAAGATGACTTCCAGGGTCCAGTTGTACTTTACACACTTGCGGGTGCACTTGTTTTGCATAGAAGGTCATGACAAGATTTAGTCCTTAGGGTTATCTGGGTGATTCAATCCCCAAACCACATATTCTCGTGCATCCACTGCACCAGTCCCTCATACCATCCATCCAGATAATTAAGCATGTTGGGAATATTGAGAATATAAAATACCATATCAAAATATACCAGCCACTATCCCTCCATGACTGCCCAAAATCTGTTTTTCATGCTTAAAAGTGATGCTTGGGGCATTCTTGGTGTCCTTGAGTATCTAAGCAGTATTAAGCATGGCGTGTAATTATAGACTTACTTTCAAAACTTACCACTATAGTTTTCCCTAGGTTGATAAAGCCCACATGTTCAGAATGTCCCAAGAGAGTGTAATACTAACAAGTTAAATAATGGGCATGTAACTAACATCTTAAAGCAATCATAGAATTGCATATAAATATCGGCATGCAACTTGATAATTTAAATAGAAATAACTTGCATAAAAGATAGGTTCCATATGATCAAAGTATTGACTCACCTTGGTTATAGTGGGTTTGGTCTTGCTGGTCTTGACTTGCTTCGGTTTCAGCTTCCTCTTCCTAAGCTTCGTTCGCTATTTTACGATACGCGAAAATTTGGACAAAAATCAGCAAACCAAATAAATTCACATAAAAAATTTAAATGAGCTCCAAAGTTCTTGGTTTTGGTTCCATTAGATAGATCATGAATTTATATGAATTTAGAAATTTGTTTCATCAAATTGGAGTTAATATGAATAAGTTATGTGTATTTAAAGTTCTCTATTTGAATTTAATCCGTAAATGAGAAGGTAGAGAGAGAGATCTCTCACTAACAGGTGGGCCTACGCACGTTTAGACCGGTGAAAGCATCTAGGCCCCTAATTTAGTGTTTTAGTAATTAATGAAAAATTACGAATATGGGACTAACATGTGTGTTAAGAATGTATAACTAAGGTTACAGATGTGCAAAAGTGAAGAACAAGCTACAAATGAAATTTGAAGCACAAGAGGCATCAAGATTGAGGTACATAAAATTTAGGGTTTCTTTTTCGGTTTACCGGTCTTAGGAGAAAAGTTGGAAGACCGGATTATAGGTTAGATGCCGTACTATTAAGAGGGATCATTGAGAGTAGCTTGATAGCATGTTTGGGTGTACATTGGATCAATCTAGGATCATACATGCATTTGAAAATGTGTTTGAAAACTCACTGTGCTCTCTCAGGAAAATCGGTAGCACCGCACCCTCCAGCGGTACTACCATGATCGCGGTAATGGCAGTATAAACAGCGGTACTACCGCACCACGGTAGTACCGATTTATCCGCGGTACCTTTTTTCCAGAAAGCATCTCCATGGGGACTTCACCGAAAATAAATCGGTAGTACCGGAATATGAATGGCGGTAGTACCGCATGGCACAGCGGTAGTATCGATTGTCGGAATGTTTTTTCCAGAAAGCTCCCCAAAAAGAACTTAGCTGAAAATAAATCGGTAGTACCGATTTATGCATGACGGTACATCCACAGTGCGGTAGTACCGCACCTCCTTGCGGTAGTACCGCAGTGCGGTAGTACCGCACTTTCAACGGCGGTAATACCGCACTAAAATTCAATGGCTAGTTCTGACCGCCTGACATAGCCGTTACTGTTTGCTACAAAAAATAAATCGGTAGTACCACACTTTCAACGGCAGTAGTACCGATTTCCCTGATTTTTCAGGATTAATTTTATCCAATGGCTAGTTTTGGTTGGTGAGGCTATAAATACACCTCCACCTGCACTTGGGCAGGCTGCTGACGTTCATTGAACTCATTTGAGCCCTAGAGCATTCACTTCACTCTCTTTGCATACTTGAGCATTCATTTTGAGCTAGTGGAGAGATTTTTAAGTGCATTCAATTCTAGTTGATCCATTGTGCACTTGAGAGCCGTCAAGTGGAATCAAGGTCTATTCTCTTGGTGCTTGCCGGCACCTAGACGGCAGGAAGATCGATTGCCGGTGATTTCTTCAAAGAAGCTTGTGAAGAAACCCGGGCAAATTTGTGAGTGGTGTGGAGCTCGCCATCTCCGGAGCGGAGGAAGAGCTACCAAGAGTGATCGAGGTGCTTCGGCTTAATTCGTGGAGCCGGTCCGATTAGTTCGGGCTAACCTCAACGTGGACTAGTGGAAACCGGCAAGTTTCCGATACCACGGTAAAAACTTCAAGTGTCTCCAATATTGTCTCTTGTTTTTATATTAATTTATCTTGCTCATTATTGCTTATTATCTATTGCCTTGATCATTTATCTTTGTGTAGAATTGCTCATAGGTTAATTGATTGCTTAGTGTCATCTAGCCCTTAATTGTTAAATTTAGTAAAGAAATTTTAAAACCTCCTATTCACCCCCCTCTAGTCGGTTATCCTTGATCCTACAACCGGTCCGAACAGCTGAGGGAGAATTTTCGTACTGTCCGAACGGCGTGTGAGCCGCTCGATCAGTTGGGCGGACGTTCGGACCATTCGATTGCCCAGGTGGGTTTGGACTGTCCGAACGGCCAAGGCGCGTGAGCCGTCCGATCAGCGATGAACCGCTCAGATCATCAGGAGGGTTCGGACCATTCGAACGGCTGAGACGCGCAAGCCGTCCGATCAGCAATGGACTGTCCGATCAAGCGGGAAGGTACGGACTGTCTGACAGCTACGACATGTGAGCCGTCCAATTAGTGACGGACTGCCCAATCAAGCGAGAAGGTTTGAACTATCCGACAGCTATGACACATGAGTCGTCCGATCAGCAAGGGATTGCTCAAATCATTCGGGAGGGTTTGGACCATCCAAACAGCTATCTCGCGTGAGCCGTCCGATCAGCGAAGGATCGTCCGATCGAGCGGGAAGGTTTGAATTGTCAAACGGCTAGGATGTGTGAGCCGTCCAATTGGCGAAGGAATGCTTGGATCGACCAGGAAGGTTAGGACAGTCCGAGCAGTTACCTTTGTCATCTCTGAGCTCTGCTCCCGCATCTTTTTGGCCAGCAATGAAAGGGCTCGCCACCAGCGGTAGAGGCGGCAGCTAGACATGAGCATTTCCAAAATGGAATACTCATGTCTGATTGAATTATTGGCCTTAGTCTCGCTGACCAATTTGGTGGTGATGGTCGGCAGTGACCATGGGTGGTGCCGGAATAGGGGAGAGGCGGTTACGACGATCTAAGGTGATTCAAGGGAATTGCTTGGACTGGGAGCATCTAGAGGTGGACAGAAGGATACCTCAGGGGTTGGCACATATCGAGAATGGCTATAGTGGTCCGGCAGTGTACGACGACAATGATCGGAGGAGGCGCACGATGCTGGCGAGGTACGGGTGATGATAGGTTCGGCCAAGGGTGGGAATGGCATCGTCTTGCTCCACAGAAGCTCCAGCTCAATAGAATTGGCTCGCGATGGCTCTAGTCGCTGGATTGCTGACTTACCAGAGTTAGGGAAGATGAAGGGGGCAATGAATGGTGGAGGCACAGGAGGTTGATTCCTTGTGGTGGGAGGAAGGGTGGGGTGTGAGGAGAGTGTTGACAGCCTGCCATGGCTTTCATAGGCAACGCAGCGGCTTGGCGACAGGATAATGGTTGGACGGTCATGGCGGAGAACGCAAGTGGTGGCATGGCTATAGAGCTAGCAATGAAGGCTTGAGTTTACTAATGAGGATGTGCTGCACGGCATGGCTGTCACTCGGCGGTGAGACACGCACACTATGGCTGACTCAGCAGCATGGCACTGGGGTCCGAGCGGTGTTCTTCCTCCTTTGGTCGAGCGGCGAATTTAATTCGAATGGAAAGCCAATGTGATGGCGCGAAGGAGATGGAGAAGATGAATACGGCAATGCAGTTAGCTGACGACAGCAGCATGGGCGAAGGAAACATTTTTGTCTTGGCGGAGCACTCAAATGGAGGAAGAGGAGAGCCGCTGCTGGTTCGGCCAGGCCGAATGGCCAAAAATTTTTGGGGCTAAGCCCATCTTCCACTCTTTTGATTTTTACTTAGTCTTACTTATCTGGTTTTTCTTATTCAAAATTTTCATTAGCCCATGTCTTTCATTTGTTCAATTTATAACCAAAATCCTAATACATTCTCCTATCCTAGTTGCTGGACCATCTTTTTAGATTTGTCTTTTTATTTGAGATTTAACTTCTATTAATTGTGCTTTCTTTTTAAATTATGTTTTTATTATGTTTATTTATTAGAACCTTAACCAAGAATTCATAAAAGTCCAATAAGATCCAACTATGAAAAGGAATACCTTTCAAAAGATTTTATTTGTAATCACACATTTTTCAGGATCAAATTTTTAGAATGTCACACTCGATGATAGCGTCGAAAGTGGAGATGATGGATCCAAGGCGGTTGTTGATGTACACATCGCCGACGAAGGGCGTCATGCTCATAAGAGCATCAAGGAACATGGGGAAACAGACCTTATGGAAACTCTCACTTTCCTCATATGCCCACCTCATGAAGTCGTTGTGATTGCTCATGATGAACACCATCATCGGCGACGTCGTCACAATGATTGCCCTGACCCCCACTACTACAAAAAGATCATCACAGATGGTTCAGAACTGTCATCATAGATGGTTTTTGAACCGTCTAAATTTATGGAACAATAAAATCGAATATTATCACAAACGATTTGTGAGCCATCTGTGATAAGTACAACATAGATAGTTTATAACTAAAACCATATATGAAGAACGCTATCACAGACGGCTCGAACCAAAAATCGTCTATGATACTCACACATCTCAGACAGTCCTAGCTACCAACCGTCTATGATGGGTGAGTATTACAGACTGTTGTTATATAGAACCGTCTGTGATACTTTTTCATCAAAGACGGTTGGTAGATAGAATCGTCTGTGATGGTATGAGTATTACAGACAGTTTTTGGTTTGAACCATCTGTAGTAATCCTTCATAGATGATTTATACCATAACACTATCTTTGATAGTTCATTATGTACCTAAAGTTTTTTTTTTCTGTTTTTCAGCTAGTCTCAGGAAATGTTAGCTATGCCTTGTGAAAAAAAAAGCAAACACAACAGCAAACACAGCAACACATTCTATTTTCATTAAGATTAGAATCCATTATTACAGCATCACAAGATAACGAGTAGGTTAAAAATCTAACACAACAAGAACATGGTGAGAACACATCTGCTAATCCTACGAACTCAACCTTAAACTAGAGATCCTAGTAGACAGTGGAAGCTCAACCGCGCCGACGAGGCCTCTATGCTTAGGCTCTCTTGCCCCCGATGCAGCGCGCAAGCTGGATGTCCTTGACGCCCACCGTCGAAGGTACTGACTTGAGCACTGTCTTGGTAGCCAGCTGCTTCCACAGTGTCTTGCCGCCCATAGACTTGTGTACCGTCTACTTCGTAAGGGCCATCAAGGTTGGGGTCGAGGAGGAGGATGGTGAGGAGACCGGAGAGATTTTGAGCGCATGCTGTAGGTAGGGGACAGGTTCGGGTGAGTATTTATCGGGGAGGGAGAGGTGGGAGTTGAAATTTTTTTGTCACATGGATGGAGAGGTGGAGCTACGATCTGTGGGGTGAGGGTTGGTGGATTTCTATTAGCTGGGATTGGGTTGAGAAGGATTGACGGGCCCAGCGGTCAAGGACCAAATTATCATAGATGGTTTGAACTATAAACTGTCTATAATATATAATTATCAAAGATAATAAGATAATATATATATATATATATATATATATATATATATATATCAATTCAATATAAATAGCTAGTCTTAAAATATGAAATAGCAAAGTTCTATATGGTTTATATATATGCTCGTTTGAAAGGTTTCGACGAGATCTATAACTTTGCAGTTGATGTGAACCCCGAATTCCGAAGGGAAGAATGAGTACAAGAACAAGACTGGCGACGAGAATGAGTACAAGAAAGGTTTTGACGAGACTGGCGCTAGTGGGTTTTTTTGGATCAGGCTCGTCGTTAGCTTTTCAACGAGTATAAGAACAACGAAAACTGACACCGTATGCAAAAGTTATGCTTGTTTTACTAAATGTGTCTCGAAACGAAATCTTACTTAGACTTAAGTGGAAGATTATGAAATTTTAGGGAATTACGAGGCAGGAAACATATCACAGATAGTTTTTAATACAAACTATTTGTGATAATTTCATTATCACAAACAGTTTGTACAATAACCGTCTGTAAATTATCACAAATAGTTATTAGTAAGAACCATCGGTGATGTCTTGCATTATCACAGACGGTTCATATGAACAACTATTTGTGAAAATACGATAGATAGTTATTTGTATGAATTATCTATGATAGTTGCGTATCATATATGGTATATGGTATAGATAGTAGATATCCAGTATAGCCCATTTTCATAGTACTGCTCCTCCCTGGCGACCATGGGCGCCTTGAAATGGGCGATGACGCCTGTGAAGCGGTTGAGCACGCCAGTCTGGTAGGGTTCCTCTGCTAGGACAAGGAAGCTGCCTTCCACGCCGATGACGAAGGAGTAGCTGTGGAGCCACGACATGAACTTACAGAGGAAGCGGCCAGTGCGGACATTCATGAATGTGACGGCGTCGTCCATGGAGTGCTCGAGCATCACCCACTTGGTGGGGTGGAAGCGAGGGGTCCGTAGAGTCCGCCGCGAGGTCAGCAGTGGTGGAGCGCCAGTTGCGGCGGACGCTGTGGAAGGCCACGTAGTAGTCGAGGTCGTTGGTACCCAGGAAGTGATCGCCATCGAGGCTGACGAGGTTGGAGGGGAGGGACGACCAGCCTGCCATTGTAGCGTCGAGACTGTTATGAATATTGTGTGTATTGAAGAGACCCAAGGGGCTATATATATAGAGGAGTACAGGAGGATATATGCCATATAGAGATAAGGCATATACGGAATAGAATACAAACTCTATCTCCTTAACACCCCCGTCAAATGCAAGACGTATGCAATAGCATTGCATTTGAAAAGAGTTGACATTAAAATAGTAAAAATTCGAAGTCCGTGTCTTGATAATGTCGTCGTAGCGTGCAGCTCTTAAAAAATACTATCAAATCAAGCCGAAAAGGAATAGATAGAAGTATGGCAGCGCAGATCGAAGCCTAAGACGGCGGCAGCGCAATGCACAGGTGCAGGAGAAGCGCAGTGGCCTTAAAAGCTCGGGGCGGCGGCTAAAGAAGCGGCGGTGTCATAACGACTTCTACGATCTGCACGCGCTCACAGAGAAGAGCGGCGGCTACTGTCATGCAAAATAAAATTCATACTTCTTCTATGACTGACAATAAATTTGTGGACTCGTATGATTTAGATAAACTGAAAAGTATAGACTATGGACTTGCATGAACGTAGCAGAAAACTAAAAAGAAATCAAAGAACAGATACTAGCAGTAGCATATCTTCAGTTCCACCATTAGCCTACCCAAACCAAAGATCCATACCAAGGCTACGTACAAGGAGTGGTACTTCTTCAGCCCGAGGGACCGCATGTACCCGAACGGGATCTGGCCGAATCGCGCAGCGGGGTCTGGCTACTGGAAGGCCACCGGCACCGACAAGCCCATCCACAGCAGCGCCACCGGCGAGAGCGTTAGCGTCAACAAGGCCCTTGTCTTCGGTACACCACCCGCGCTGCTGGGCAGTGTGGCGCGACGTGTCCGCGGTGGCGCGGGACGCGGCGAGCGAGGGGATGGCCTGGTTCGGCACCATGACGGAGACCAGCAGGCCCGTCCCCGCGAGTGCGTGCAAGATGGCCGGGCTGGCATCGTAGATCTTGACGAAGCCCGCGCCCGCCGCGCGGAGGAGCTCAACGGAGTGCGCCACCATGGAGAGGTCATCAGCGACAGTGCCGTAGTTGATGCCGAGGCCGCGGCGCCCGTGCGCCACATGGCAACGCAGCGAGAGGGTGGCGAGGAGGACGACAGTGGCGGAGAGGGGTGTTCGGGATCGGGATTGCATCGATCGGATCCGAGCGACGACGGCCAAATCCTGTCGGTGAGCGACCTGAAGAGGATGTGGGTGCGGTTCAAGAAGGCGCGACTTGGGCAAGGAGGTTGCCGGCATCACGTCGGTGATGGGTCCGGTCCCCCTCGCCGTGAAGCTGGCGCACGAGGACCGACTGCGGCATCTGGTTCTTGGCAAGGATGAGGTCGATGGAGAGCTGCGTGGGGCCGAACGGCGAGGAGACCCTGCGCGGGCGCTGCAACTGTTTCAACGGGAGCGGTCACCACGACGACAGCGACCGGGGAAGAGTCGGCCGCCCCTGGGAGATCAGATCGATCCTCCCAGGGGCAGGAGATGTGGAAGTCGAGTGGAAGCTAGGAAAGGTACGGCTTAATTCTATTTTGACTCTGATACTATGTTATGAATTTTATGTGTATTAAAGAGATTCAAGGGGTCATATATATAAGGAAGTATAGGAAGATATATGTTATATAGAGATAAGGTATATATGAAATAGAATATAAATTCTATATTCTAATACGGATTCTATCTCTTTAACAGGGACAAGGTTACCCTTTTCTGGGTGGAGGACAGGTAGAACGCAGCACAAGGGATAGCTTAGCTTGAGCGCTACAGGTGGCTATATATATCTAGCGTTTAGAGAGTGAAACGGCGAATCAAAATTATCTAGCGTGCGTGCGAGCGTGTGAAGATTCTATTCTGTGGCCTAATTAACCGGAACCAAATTGCCAACGCTGTTAACTAGTGACATTTTTGGATGGCCTTGAAAGCAAAAGAACGTTGAAAACAGCTAGCTACTCCTACCATCCATGATCCATGCATGCACAGCTGCATCTTGTAGTTTTTTCCCCCTCTCTAAGTTACTCTATTGTTTAAGGAAACACGCGGTTTGGGCCCTTTGGCAGATGCATAGATTCGCCGCCCGTTTCACATGTACCAGGCCTACTGTGCCAAACTGAGCTTCAAACCGGCCTACGGTATGTTTATCTTTTCTCCTTTTACCTTTTCATTGAGGCGGGTGCTAGCGCCCGTACACCCATACTCACGCTCCAATACAACATTGTTAGACAATATGTATAATAATTTTAACCACCGTATATAACAAAATATTTTACAAAAATCTTAATGTTGCACTAGTTATTTCTAATTGTTATACACATAAAATTAAAATATTGCAACAAAGAAATACAACACTGAAAAACAGATCTGCAATAAAAATTACCAATTTCGGCTGCTGCTTTACCTATGGTGGCAATAGGGCAGGGATGTAGACGGAGCTGAGCTCTCCACCAGCATAGGTGACACGAAGGGAGCTGTCGAAGTGCGCAAGCGGCGTGTGGTTGGGGTTCCGCATGGAGGCCGCCTGCTCAAAGTGAAGGTGACGATGCCATTCGCCACGGTGAAGGCCAGCAGCCTCGCTGACGCCACGGTGATGTCCGACGAGCGTAGGCGAAAGAGGAGGAACTGTTTGCTGTAATCTAGTCGCATGCGGTCTACGTCACGTATACGAACCCGCCTCCGTCTCGTAGTCGTGTCCACGCGCCGCTCGGGAACTAGCCCGACTCACATGCAAACTTGTGTACTATAAATACATCCAGGCAACGCCTGAAGTAATCATCCCAACAAGACATCACCTCTTGTATCAATAAACAGAGCAGCGAGGCAGCATAGTCTACAGAACCAAAGAAGGTAGCGCCACATCTTTTCTCATGTGTTTGTGTGTTCGTCTTAAGCATCTTGCTCGCTGCGTTCCGGAGAAAACGCCGCGTGATCAGCGAGATCCTGATCGGCTCAACCGCGTGGTATCGAGCGCCAGTTGAGGCGGTCTCGGCGTGGATGAGTGGCAGCAGCAATCCACCGTCACCACCTCGACCTCCTAAGAAGGCTGGCCGACACGCAAAAGCCAGCCGACGGGAAGCGACACTAAGTCAATCGGCGTCGGTGCGTGAATGGCGAAGAAAGCGGCGCGTCGGTGGTGTACCCGATGTTGGCGAGGACAAACTACAATGAGTGGGCCTGTTGATGCAAATCAACATGGAGGCAATGGGACTCGGGAGGCGTCGGGCCGGCAAGGTGGGCGGCGCGAGCGAAGTCTCGCGGCGTGTCTTGATCCGGCGTGCCATCCGACATGTACTCCATCTTGGGCTCCAAGAAGAGCGCCAAGGAGGCATGGGAGGCGGTGAAGACAATGCGCCTTGGAGTAGAGCATGTCAAGGAGGTCAATGCACAGAAGCTGCTCAAGGATTTCGAGAACATTGCGTTCAAGGATGGTGAGGTTGTCGGCGATTTACGTATCGAATTTCTAGCCTCGCGGATAATCTTGGCGCTCGGTGAGTCCATCGACGACACATGTGTCGTCAAAAAAAATCCTTCGCGTGGTCCCTTCGCAGTACAACCAGGTTGCGGTCTCAATCGAGATGTTCTGCGACATCAAGACACTCTTGATCGAAGAACTCGCTGGGAGGCTGCACGCGGTGAAAGACCGTTTTGAGACCAGCGTCAAGCGGATCGTGGACAGAACCGGGCGGCTCATGCTCACCGAGGAGGACTGGCTGGTGAAACACAGGCACCGGCTGATGTCAGAATCCTCGTCGAGCAAGGAAGGAGGCAATGCGAATTCCCACTAGAGGAGCAAGGGTGGAGCACGGCCGAAGGGCCGCGACACCACTGTTAGATTGACCTCGGAGGGCACTCCTCGCCGGAAGGGTAAATGCCGCAACTGTGGCATCTACAGACACTGGGCCATGGATTGCAAGAGGCCCAAGAAGGCGCGCCGTGAGGAGGCACACTTGGCCAAGGCCGACGTTGAGCAACGGCACTGCGGTAGCCCGGTGAGTGCCACGGCTCGGTGATGTCTGCGTCGTCCACCTCAACGAGCGGCAAGTGATCCCGACCGATTGCGATGATGACACATGGTACCTGGACTCCGGAGCCAGCAACCACATGACGGGCAGGCGATCGGCGCTGGCACATCTTGACAAGATCGTGAGCGGCACCGTTCGTTTTGGTGACGGATCGCACATGGATATCTGCGGGCTTGGGTCGATGATCATGGAAGGGCGTCATCATGAGCATAAGGTACTAACTGAGGTGTATTTTATACCTAAGTTGAGAAGTAACATTGTGAGCCTAGGGCAACTGGAGGAGGCGGGATGCAAGATCATGCTAGAGAATGGTAGGCTCAGTGTGTTCGACCATGAACAGACTTTGCTTATTAGTGCTCCGCGCATGGGCAACAGGATATACACGGTTAAGCTGGTGGTGGCTCCACCAGTGTGCCTGATGTCAAAGGCCGACGACAAGGCATGGTTGTGGCACTCCTGCTATGGACATCTCAACTTCAGGGCGCTCCGTGACCTCGGGACGAAAATCATGGTAGACGGCATCCCGGTGATAAACCGGGTCGAACAGGTCTGCGACGGCTGCACCCTCGGCAAGCAACATCGTGCTTCGTTCCCGCGGCGATGTCATACCGTGCGCAGCGTGGACTGGAGTTGTTCCACGCTAATCTCTGTGGCCAGATTACGCCACCGACGCCTGGAGGCAAGCTCTTTTTCTTACTCGTCGTCGACGACTTCAGTCGTTTCATGTGGGTAGAGCTACTGAGTACCAAAGATCAGGCACTCCACTACATCAAGAAGATCAAGGCTGGAGCAGAGATTGAACATGGCGGGCGACTGAAGGGACTGAGGATGGATCGCGGAGGCGAGTTCAACTCCAACGCTTTCATCATGTTCTGCAACGAGTCCAATGTCAAGCACTACACCACCACGCCATATACTCCGCAGCAAAATGGTGTTGTGGAGCGTCGAAACCAGATGGTGGTGGAGATGGCTTGGTGCATGCTCAAGAGCAAGGGCGTTCCGACGCGTTTCTGGGGCGAGGTTGTGGCGAGTGACGTCTACGTACTGAACCGCGCACCAACGAAGAGTCTAGACAGCGTCACCCCATATGAAGCGTGGTTCGGCAAGAAGCCCCGTGTTAATCACTTGCGCACCTTTGGGTGTGTAGTTCATGTGAAGAACGCTGGTCCGGGCATGAGCAAGCTGACGGATAGGCCCAAGAAGATGGTATTTCTTGGTTATGAGCCGGGGACAAAAGGATACAGAGTCTTCGATCTAGTGGCTAAGAAGTTGCATATTAGCCACGTGGTGTTCGAAGAGGATCAGTCGTGGGATTGGAGTAGCACAGACGACAAGCAGGACGTGGTGGAGACATTCTGTGTTGAGATCCCGAGCGCTGCGATGGCGGACAACAGGCGGGGTGGCGTCTTTAGGAGATGGAGACAGCATAAATTCAGCTAGGATCACCAGCTACACCTACACCGGGCCCTACGACGACAGCACCACCAACGTCACCAGGCATTGAGTGGGCAACCCCACCGGCCCGATGGGCGGCGGATTGAAGCGTGCCCCTCGGGTACCACCTGTTGTCGAATATTTACGGCCTCGCAGCGAAATCACGATTTGGTGCAAAGACTTGTGTTTCTTTGGCGCGGATGAACCAAGCGTCGGCGGCGCTAACGGAACCGTGCTGGCGGGAGGCAATGGAGGCCGAACTGAAGTCGATCCGCGAGAACAAGACTTGGACACCGTCGAAGCTTCCGAGTGGCCATCGTGCCATTGGGCTAAAGTGGGTGTTCAAAATGAAGAGAGATCCAGCCTGCAACATCATGAAGTACAAGGCTCGACTGGTCGCTAAAGGGTATGCTCAGTGCCAGGGGGTGGACTTCGACGAGGTGTTCGCGCCGGTGGCACGGATGGAAGCGTGCGGTTGCTCTTGGCGCTCGGCTGCGCTGCGATGGTGGGAGGTACACCATATGGACGTTAAAATGTTTTTCTTGAATGGTGATCTCCTCTAATAGGTCTACATCCATCAGCCACCAGGTTTCATTGATGACAAACAAGCTGGCAAGGTGTTGAAGTTGAAGAAGGCACTCTATGGACTGCGTCAGACGCGTGGCTGGACCAAGAGCTGGCTAAACTTGGCTTCAAGCGGAGCACGCTCAAGCACGCCGTATACAAGAAGGGAGACGGTGACTCTCTCCTTCTAGTGGGTGTGTACGTCGATGACTTGATCATCTGCGGGCTGAACAACGATGACATCGCCATCATTAAGCAACAAATGATGAAGCGTTTCGAGATGAGCGATCTTAGTCTCCTGAGTTGTTATTTGGGGATTGAGGTGAAGCAGAAGAATGGAGAGATCATGTTGTGCCAAGGTGCATACACGGCAAAGATTCTCGAGCAGGCGGGACTGGCAGGATGTAACACCTGTGACATGCCCATGGAGAACCGAGTACGGCTCAGCAAGCGGGACGGTGCTACCACCGTAGACGCAACCAAGTTCAGGAGCATCATCGGGAGTCTCCGCTACCTCGTCAACACCAGACCGGACATTGCCCACGTAGTAGGAATGGTGAGCCAGTTCATGGAAGCACCGTCGGAGCAGCACTGGGTGGCGGTGAAACGCATTCTCCGTTACTGGCGGTACTATCGACTCACACTTCTTTTGGTACGAAGGCGAGTGCGCATCAAGACTTGGTGGGCTACAGCGATAGCGA
Source organism: Melocanna baccifera (assembly GCA_036346265.1). Classification (NCBI taxonomy): domain Eukaryota; kingdom Viridiplantae; phylum Streptophyta; class Magnoliopsida; order Poales; family Poaceae; genus Melocanna; species Melocanna baccifera. Next base: position 9,751,606 of record CM070680.1, on the reverse strand, counting down.
TCATGCCAGGGACATTGACGAGCGCAGGAGTACAACATGTGTGGTCTTCTTCCTCGGTCCGAACCTCATCACTTGGGCATCCCAGAAGTAGAAGGTGGTGGCTCTCTCGTCTTGTGAAGCGGAATACATTGCAGTTGCTCTGACGCATGTCAAGGAGTATGGTGAGCGGTGATCGGGAGGCGGCCGGCACTAGCGTTCAGAAGTTCAAGCTGCTTGTGGATAACAAGTTGGCGATTGAGCTCAGCAGAACCAGTCCATCATGATCGCGACAAACACATTGACACTAGGTATCACTTCATGCGCGAGTGCAATGAAGAAGGAGACTTCGACATTGACCACATCGGCGAAGGGCGGTGGCGGTTGATTCGACCAAGGCACTTGGCCAGGTGAAGTTCGTGGAGCTTCATCTGCGTCTGGGCGTTGTTCAAGTGCAACAAGATTAAGGGGGGTGAATGTTTGATGTAATCTAGTCACATGCGGTCTACGTCATGTATACGAACCCACCTCCGCCTCGTAGTCGTGTCCACGCGCCGCTCGGGAACTAGCCCGACTCACATGCAAACTTGTGTACTATAAAGATATCCCGGCAACGCCTGAAGTAATCATCCCAACAAGGTATCGCCTCTTGTATCAATAACTAGAGTAGCGAGGCAGCATAGTCTGCAGAACCAAAGAAGGCAGCGCCACATCTTTTCTCGTGTGCTTGTGTGTTCGCCTTAAGCATCTTGCTCGCCGTGTTCCGGAGAAAACCACCCGTGATCCAAGCCGAGATCCTTGATCGGCTCCAACAGGAACAACCACCGCGGCCCTGCCGATGGCCAGCAGGAGGAACACCGCCACCACGAGGCAAGATGCCAGGGCGAACGAGTAGGACAAGGGGGGCGCATGTACAAGGGCGCTCATCCGCCGCATAGTACGGCCATGCCTATGGCTCCGCCTCCAGCTGCCAGCCTGGCCATATTCCAATTGGAGTACTCGCGTGTGGGAGCGGAGCGATTGGGTGAGTGAGTGGACGAACGGGGCCGACGAGCTGGGAGATAGTGCAAAAATAAGTGGGTGGGGAAAATGGACTAAGGCCGTCCGATAAAATCTCTCGCTCGAACGTAAGGCCGTCCGATAAAATCTCTCGCTCGAACGTCTGTATGGTAGCAATTCTGATGCATTTAAGTTCCTACTGGAAACAATCAACAAAATTTTACAGTCGTCGTCGGTACTAGCTTACTAGGGAATTGCAGAACCAACGAGGACAAGACTAAGAGGGTCTGTTTGGAAACTTAGGGAGAGAAAACACAGAAATAGAAAAAATATAGGAATAGAAAAATAATGTATTTGCGAGACAAAGGATTGGAAAGCATAGAAAAATTCTAATAAGCTATGTTTCGAACGGAGGAAAGGAAAGACATGGGAAAGAGGTGGCGATGGAAGAGAAATAAGAAAACAAACTGCTACAGTATTTTTGAAAATAACTGCTACAGTATTTTTTGAAAATAACTGCTACAGTGTTTAAATAAATGTGAATGATATGTGGCATGATGCTGGCTGGGAATCTATAGCTAAACTGCCCTTCCCTCACGCAGTCTCTCTCTGCTCTCCAACCACAGTAAAAATTCCTTTGGTCACGAGCTCTTGCTTTTTTTTTCCTGTGAATTGTATGGGTGCAAGTTCCTTTCCAAAGGACAGGATTTGTGTGTTTCCTTCTGATCCAAACAGCCATGTAGGGGAGAATTCCATAGGAATCCAATTCCTCCAAAAATGATCCTTTGAAATTCCGCTGATCTAAACAGGCCGTAAGCGGTGTGTTGCCTCCAGACATCCAGAACACATATCACGCACACAGAGTTAGTATAATGGTTTCATAAAACCCAGACTGAAACTAAAAGCTAACAGAATCATGCCCTGTGCATTGTGGTCACTAGTCAGTAGACCTTGAAACAACAGTAAGCAACAAGGCTACTTTGCCTGCAGCTGAGGCATCTCCTGGATCACATGGTAAGCCTTCAGATTTCATGTTCGTCAGCAGAAGACAGCAAAGCCTAGTCTTGGATATGAGCAGCAATGTAACCAAAAAAGAAAAAAGAAATAGCCGATTAAGATGGCCCAACTCCTTGTGTTTGAATTTCTTAAAACAAATCCATGTATGTATGGCATGGGTAGATAACTCATAATGCAGTAAATAAATAAATAATCCGCATCTATGGAAATACGATCATCAGTTTAAATGATTGTGGCAAGCAATTCAAGATCTGGACATGGGGCAAAGTCGCCATTTTGAAATGTTCTAATCACTGCAAGATGGCACTGAAGAAACAATACCACCAAAGTTAATTTGCTGAAGAAGCATTTACAAGCAGAATTAAGTTGAATTGTTGAATATCTGCAAACAAGAATAGAGGCGGCCTCAAAGAACTGTACTTTTCAAAAGACTACAAGCCTTGGTGAACACATCATTCAACACTGAGTTCTCCAGGGTCAGTATTCTGCTGATCTTTCTGTAACCGAGAGGCAGGCAAGTTAGATCTCAGCTGGGTGTTCTCCATGTTTGACAAGAGTTGTGTGACGGTCTTAATTTGAGATGCACTGCATGGTTTCAAAAAAAGGAGGTTAGCAGAGGTAATATTCAAGAAAAAACAATTCCAACTATGCCATTGGTTGAAATATGTACAGATGGTTCCAGAAATTTTGTGGATAAGTTACAGAAAATCTTAAAGTTTCTTAGTAAACAGAATGAGTATGCAAATGACAAGAATTGGGGAAGCTCACCTTTGCAAGCTACTGTCCATATAAGCATCCAAGGAAGAAATTACGTTAGGTAGTTGCTGTAGCACCTAAAGTAGCACACCAATGTTAATACCTACTCTATGCCAAGCAGTTTCACATCCAATAATACATGTACTCCTTACTTGCTCTGTGTTCTTTACAAGAGATGCTTTCGCCAATAGATTCTTGGGAAGTTTTGCTAAGTGAACCTACGACCAAAAGGACCCTCTGTTAACTAATGATCAATTGAATTCACAAACTAGTAACTGGTAACAACTGGATAACGATGAGAGCACTATTTCATGATATATATCACAACAACACATAAGATATGTCTGCTGGGCGCAGAGTCATAGATACATGGACACTCCTGAATTTCAGTGAATTGGCATTTAGGTAGTTGAAGCAAGAAAAGAAAAGTTTGGTATATTGGGGACAAAAGATAACCAGAATCAGGAAGAATTGTGGAGCAATTCTGAATTTGGTGAATCAGGCCAGGACTAGAAAGAAAACATAGAAACAGTTCAGTTGCATCCACACACTTCAGAGTAGCATTCTGGGAGTTTCTCAATGCCAGTCAAAGAACCCACTACTCATTTGATGTCAATCAAATTTCAGATGACTTGTCCTTAAAGTGAAGAAACCATTTAGATGATAAGATGCAACTTGCAACAAAGCAACATCAATCATAATGGTGTACAACTAATTGAGGCATCGGAAAATCCCTTAACATAGAGTAATATTGCTATTGATTATGAAACAGAGGGAGCAGAACAGGAAAACTAACTATGTGCAAGTAAGTTCGCTAACGAGTAAATCCATCATAACCTAGGGGGCACTCAAAGAAATTTCATGTAACGATTAGCACCTATTCCTGTCAATTTTGCCCAAAATTTGACCAATTTTATCTTTTGATCACCAAACAAATGCAAAACACCAAGGAATTTGTAGATAACTGGAACAGACAAGAAGGACGGAAAGGTAGAAGGGATAGATGAAGAGTGAGGTGAGACCTGAGCAGGGGAGGACTGCTCCATGAGTTGGAGAAGGTTGGACGTGGACTGCACAGCCTGCGCTATCTGTTCCGCCACCGTAGCCTTCGCTCCTCCGCCACCGCCAGCAACCGCAGCCATCTCCACGTCTTCTTTGCACCACAAAGTGCACAACAACCCTACTAAGTCCTGTCAAAAAATCCAACTAAGAGAGGATATATACAAATAATAACTCCAGTCCGAGTCCAATTAACAGCAACATGTTTTTTACGCCAGCTCATGGGAGATACGGGTAACATCCCTGACTGGGGACTCATCCGTAAATTGCAATATTTTTAGATGGTATTAGATCCAAAGCTTCGGATCCCCCTAGAACAACCACGCCCTGCCCAATCGACCAGCGGGGCGGATGTCTAGGCAAAGAGGAGATGGCGACGTTGCCGAAATTGTAAAGTTGCTGCGCAGAAAGCCCGTCTCCAACATCCCCAGGGTCCAGACTCGGGAATCTTTCGTCTATAAGGTAGGCATCAGCTCTCCCTCCCGACTCACACTTAAATGAAGAATCATAATTCTGGCTGAAGATTAGGCTCTAAGTCCCGTAAAAATATTCTCATCCAAAAGTTTAGGCCGTGAGTTTGATGGGTGATGGAAGAATCACTATGTTAGATTTACTGAGTTTCCAAAAACAATCAAAGCGCAAAAAATATTCAGAAGTTATGATAATGAATTTCTTGAATTCTACGTATAAAATTCTCATAAGGGTCCTGGCTAACCGATTAGCTGAGGCCATTGATAAATTTTTAAGCTCAAACCGATACTTTTCTCAAAGGAAGATACAACTAAACAAAGTGCTGTAGCTGGTCACGTAGTTTAGTGCGTATTTTTTAAGTTACGTAACCTTCATGAGCAGTCATATTATAGTCCATGATGCAATTTACCCAATGCATGTACAGCACAAAACCATCGACACACTCTCAGTATTCAAACGAGATAATTTACAGAACAAGTGTCATGGTAAGTTTCATAAAATAATTTCTGCTGGAACAGTTGGTACAAATATGCCAATGAACATTCATGAACAAGAAATTGGTAAGTACATCTGCATTACAAGCTGTTCAAGAATCAAGATGGTAAGTACAGTATAGCTGAGTCCTATTTGTTTAGAGGTATTCGGTTATATACTATTGAAATATGTCCACTTTAGAAATATACCATCCAAAAAATCAGTTCACTTTAGTAGCACCGAAATTTCCCCAAATTCAATAATATACCACTCTGTCAAGGGACATCCAGCTGCCGTTAGTGCCTCCCGCCATCACGCTCCCGACACTGCTCCTCGTGCTCGGGATCGAAAAAGTGTAGGGGGGGTGGGGGCAAGCCTGCCGGCGGCAAGCGACGGCTAGAGAGGCAGCGAGGGGTATCAAAATGGGCTGCTAGGAGGATAGCAGAGCTAGGGGAGGCGGTGCATCGGCCAACGTGGCGCTAAAACGGCTCGGGCAGCGGCTTGGATCGCCGGCGGCGTGGGTGAAAAGGATGGAATGGTATTTTGCTCAACTTTAAAAATTTTAGGTGGTATTTTTGTGAACTGATTCTTTTAGTGGTATATTTTTACAGAGGTTTTATTTAGATGGTAAAAAGACAATTATTTTATTTATTTACTGTTTTGGGGCAAACACACACAATATTGTCCCATGAAGTATTGTACCAACAAATTTTGGCTCTGTTGTATGGTAAACTAGTAGATGCCAATCATTTAGCAGTGTGTTTGTAGCGCAAACTATTGCTGCCATGGTAGCATACGGAGGCTTCAAGTTCTTATGTTTAGGATGTCTCATAGTATACATCAGTTGATGGTATCTTTGATGTGTCTCGAGAGAGAAATAGAACTAATATGTTAAGCATTCTTCAAGACAAGCTATCATTTTATTTACTGCGGATTTAACATCTGACATAAGTTGTATGTCTCAGCAAGATTAATCATTCTGGGTACGCTCAGAATGATGAGAAAAAACAAAACATCTTGACCATTCAGTGCCCAGTTTTCAGATTAAAAACACCACTATCCTAGGAAAGATCCACACACACTCGGTGGTGGAGGGGAAACGGAGGGGGCGGTGGCGAAGGGGATTAGGATCTGACGGGATTGGTGTTAGGGAGGCGGCGGATGGCTTACCTTGACGGGAAGAGGTCGTGTACGTCGGAGAGCGCCGCCGGGTTGGTCGCGGAAGGCGTCGCCTTTTCTTGGATCGCCGCGCCGCCGGACGCGAGCGGAGCGGAGCGGACGTCCAAGGGCGAGTCTGGGTGGGACGAATGGGCCGCGGTTACAAGACTATTACGGGCCCGGGTCCAGGTGTTGGCCCGCTACGCATTTCCCTATTACGGGCCGCTCCACGGAGCCCATTTTCCGGAGGGCTCCACCGACTCCATACGAGAAGCTTCTACTTCTTGGCCTGGCTTCTGCTCCTGGCTTGGGCGGAGAGAGAGGCGGCGACGACGAGGAGGAGATGGCGGCGCGGGGGCAGAAGGCGCTGGCGACGCTGCCGCAGCTGGTGAAGTCGCTGCGCAGCGAGCCCATCTCCAACGTCCCAAGGCTCAGGCACCTCCCGTCTCTCAGGTAAGCCTTGTGCGTCGGCTTCCCTTCCTCCCGGAGGAAGCCTTGTCCTTGCTGCTTGATCTTATTGGGGGTGTGGACGTGACCAGGAGGACCTTCTCGCTGTACGACCAGATCAACCTCATCGACAGCGTCCCCGAAGACCAGCTCCGCTTCCAATCGTAACCACCTCTTGCATCCTTTCCCTTCTCTTCTTTTTCTGTTCTATTGATTTGCTCCACAGCAATAGTGGTTTCTGCAAAATCTCTGCCTAATTTGTAAATTGAGGGGTGGGGACTGGGGGTGCTCCTCCATATCTTTTGTGATTGCGGTTGTAGTTTAGTCTGTGACTCCTGTAGAAAAAAGGCATTATGTACATAGCGAGCCGAAGGACAGGTTAAAAAAAAAAGAAAAGACATCTGAATCCATTCGCTTCTTTTCTTTTTCAGCTCTATTGATTTACTCCACATCAAGAGTGATCAAAATCTCTGCCAAATTTGCGAATGTGGGGGTGTGGTCCATCTTTTCTTCTAGCTTTAGGCCATTAATATGTGGAATGCTTGTAATTGCGGCTGTAGTTTAACCTGTCACTCCTGTAGAAAAAAGCATTCCATAAATAGGCACATAGCGAGCCAAAGGACAGGTTAAAAAGAAAATGGAAAGAAATCTGAATGCTTTCAGTCATGGAGGAGAAACAACAATCAGCGTTCCCCCTCCAATTTCTTCTCACTAGGTTATCTTTAGCGAGAGTAAGCCCCTTGAGCACTTTAATTCTTAAAGGCGTTTTCATTTTTCCAAATGAACATGCATGGGAACAGAATAGTGAACTAGATAAACCTAGGATTAGGTTGTCCTGGAGCGATGCAGAAAATAAGCACAAATACCATCTAGCTAGGTGGGAGCTATTACGTGTGAAATTATTTTTGATGGTTTGGATACTGCAAACCTCAGAGATGTGTATACAAACTGGCTTTGAGAACCTGTCCCGTAATGTGCTGGTGAGTGAAGGTTGCCACAGTTATGTTCTTGGATCTGTTTTTCTTGTTAAACTGTAGGCTCTGAGCTGAACTTTCTAAAGAATCTTTTTTAGTTTCAATAAGAAACTGGGAGAGCTTCCCCTGGCCCTGTTCCTCTAAATTAGTCGCTTTGCACTACTGCCATGAGGTGTGGATATGACAAAATGTACTGAATTTTTCACACTCCATTGCCCTTGCTAAATTTTTGTGTCATTTTGCCTTTGTTTAATTTTTGTGTCATTTGCTGAGAATCATCCTGTTAGTATCACCTATATGCAATCGGCAAGAGTAATTTATATGGTAAAAACTAGTTACTTGCCTTGGGTGAAATTGATTTGGAGCTCATTATGAAAATAAGGTGCCCCACTGTACAAAAAGTCAGGGATCGTTTTGGTGGAGGGATATAATGAAGCACATTACCACCTACAGAGGAATTGCAATGGCAACAATAGGGACTGGAAACTCTGCTCTATTTTTGTCGGATATTTGGAACCTCAACATATATTATCTCAGATTTCCCTCTCTGTACACATTTGCCAAGTACAAGGAATGCTCAGTGGCACAATCTCTGCAAAATCCAGATATAAGACATCAATTCAACCTATGTTATGCTTTTTGCCATGTCTTGGAGGCTCAGGATTTTGCCATAAAAAAACTAGTTACTTGAGACAGCTGAATTTTGCCATGTTTTGGAGGCTCAGAGTTCTCATGTTATGCTGTTGCAGTGTGTGATCGTTTCCATAAGAATTTTCCAAACTCTCTCTCATTTAGTTCTTTTGAACTTGTGTTTTCAATCAGGTAGAAAAAGTTTGTCTTCTGTTTTACTTTGTAGATACGATGACACTGGATTCAAGATTAACAATGTAAAGTACGAAGGCAGCATGCTGATAGTAGAAAACAGGATAATGACCTGGACACCCAAAACATTCGCAGAGATAACTGCTGAAAGGTAGGATTCATTACAGAAGCTCAGAGGGTGGTGGCAGTACTGTACCATGTTGTATATATGAATCTTCTTATGTTTTTACTTTTGAGGCATGATTCAGAATTACTATACCATGTGAATGATACTATTTGTTTTCACCTGTGCCGGTGAATCTATTCATGTTTATTTGTTGTTTGCTGACAATTTATCTTGCTTCAATAATGCAGTTTATCAATCTTCAAAGTTGTGCACCCTATCCCAGGTAATTTTTCTTTCAACCAATACTCTCTAGCTGTCCATGGTGTTTTCTCATGACTGGTCTTTAGCCATTTTTCTTAAGCTAATGTCATCACCCATGTTTCAAAAAAGGGCATGGTTTCCAAGGGTGGATATTTCCTGTTATATTTGTTAAGTCAAAATGAATATTCTTTAGTTGTCCGTGATGAGTTGTTATAAAATATTCTCTCATGATGGGGCTCTAGTCCGGTGTTTATCCTAGACTAGATTGCTAAATTGACATGCTCCTCAATGGTGGATATTTTCGTTTTTCTTATTTCTGAGTTGAAATGAATATTGTTCGGTTCATATCATCCAATTTACCATTCATCTCCAGAGATTCTAATTCTTGGTTGTGGAAGATACATCCAACCAATCAGCCCTGAGCTCCGCAAGTTCATTCGGTCAACTGGGATGAAATTGGAAGCTATTGATTCGGTAAAGACCAAATTTGGTTTTTTTTCCCTTCTATGTTTCTTCTTCTTTTCTTTTTTTCTTTTTTGAAAACCTCAATTTCCCATAGAAATTTGGAATCTGTTTCACCTCCTATGCATCCATTACTTGGCAGAGGAATGCGGCTTCAACATATAATATTCTGAACGAAGAGGGCAGACCAGTTGCGGCTGCAGTTCTTCCATACGGAGTCACTTGTTGAAATTTGTGCCGGTGAGCAAAAGCAGGCACCATCTTCTCCTTTGGAGTCCAGAACATAGTGAGCTCAGATGAAACGTTTCTTTGGCATCATCGTTGAAATTCTGAAACATTGACTAGTGTAGTGGTGTTGTCCTCTCCCTTTTTGTCTGTAGTATATTCCCTTGTATATGGCGGACTAGCAAGATTTGCCTTGCGTAGTAGTACATCAGAATAAGGAGGGTAAACTTTATTCATGGCCTATTGTATTACTTGGTACTCTTGTCTTGGAATTCATTTGACATTTGCAAAGCTGTACTTTGATGCTGCTGCGACGAGCAACCGTGCTGCTTGCTTTGTGTCTTGCTGCTGCCGAAGGGCATCTATAGGCATGGACATGGACATGTGTGATGTGTTATGACTTGTTGGCAAGGAGTGTTCTATGGGTAAAACTTCTAAACATATTCTTTACGATGATCATTATTTACTTAGAAGACTAAAAATAGTAAGGTAATTATTAGATACGTTAGTTCACTAAAGACTATTGCTAAGGCTATTTGGGTGTCTAAATGTGTTGTGACTAACATTTAAGAACTCAATCGAGTTTGGCAAAGTGCTTAAATGCTTAACTCATTTGTGAAGAGGTGATTTTCATCATGTGCCAAATTAGAGCCAAGCATAAGAACCAATACTATTTCCGTAACAGGTATCCGATTTTCTTAATGCAGTCGACCTCACCACTGCTCTCGTGCGGACGTACTCGTGACGTTGTCGTGGGTACATGGGGTCGCACTGCGAGCCACCGTGTGGAGCACTCCTGAGTTGAGTAGGGTGTAAACGGAGTGGATAATTTTTGTTTAACCAACCGATCGAAGGCTCGTAGAACGAATACGAAAAGATGTATATTGGTATCTAGCACTATTCGTATCTGATTCTGACTCTAAGGAAAAAAATATGTAATAGAATATGAGATAAGTAATATTTGTTTATATATATCCGTATGTTACGGATTAATCGGACGAGAATAAAGAGAGAGTCCCATTCTACATGTCAATACCGACAACAATGAAATTTTTAGTAAGAGGAAAATCCGTCGACTTTTTAAATTGAAATCGTGAGGGTTCAAGTCAAGTCCCTCTATCCCCAATAAAAAGCCCATTTTACTTCCTAACTATTGTACCAACCTATATTTTTCATTAATGGTTCAAACAAGATTCACTATCTTTCTTATTCTACTCTTTCACAAACGGATCCGAACTGACTTCTTTGGATCTAAGTGATATGAGAAAGTCTGTTGTAATTTCACTTAGGAACAAGATAACATAGACGGATTTCACATCTAAACAGTCAGGGAATACTAAGTGTTCTTTCTTTGACATCTTAGTTATTAGTTTCTCCGTGTTCGTTCTGATTACACCTTACTGTCCAATGTCCTGTGCAAAGAAGCGGATAATTTTCGTCCGACCAATTGTCCGAAGGATTATGGAATAGATACAGATTGAAGAAATGAGTATCCGATGTTATCCGTGTCCGACTCCAATTCTGAAAAATAAAATAAAATAGGATACAGTATAAGCGATATCCGCCCGTATCTAGTCCAATTGCACCGCTACTTCTGACTCCCCACTTCTCTCTCAGACCTCGAGACCCCTAACTCCACTCACGACGTAGTCTCACGCGCTCTCTTCCTGATTCTCTCACTTCCCCATGTTGCAGTCGCCTCAACTCCATGCCGACGTCTCCTACCCACTCGTTTTAACGATGGTTTCTGGCTTTTACGTTTAATTCACTATTCTTTAATTTCGTCTTTTTCTGACTTTTTAGCTTTTTGGTGTTTTTTTTGCCTTTTTTCATATATTCTTTTGCATTGTCTGTGATGGACTAACATATTTTTTCTATTTTTAATTTTTTTTAAAATTTAATTACGCCAAATAAGTAACTTCAACGATAGTGAAAAATAAATCAATTATAGTGAAAAAAGCTACAAACCATCGCCAATCTGAGCGCCCCCTTAAGTAGCCGCAATCGTCTCTCCACCACTAGAGCTTTTACCTCCTCGCTTGTCATCGTGTTGCCACGGCTGCTCTTTGCCATACTGAAAAATGCATCGGCTGTCGCCACGTGTCGCCATTGGAGCTTGTGCCGCTTGTTCCCGAGGTTTGGGACCCCCTAACCCTAATTTGAATTTTTTTCTCCAAATCGAGTTGAAATCCCCTAAATCAAGTTGAAAATTCCCCAAATGGAGTTGAATTTTCCTACGAATCAAGTTGAAAATTTTTTGAGTTGAATTTTTCAAAATCAAAATTTTTGGACAGCTTTTTGAAAGTTAATTTCCTTTTTCTTTAAGTTTTTGAAGAAAATGTTTGTTGCCGTTGGGAAGTGAAGGGGAAGTGGGGAAAGGATGGTGTGTCAAACTGCCAATACATGGCGTTGTGGGAGTTGGGGTCGTTCGTGGGAAGTCTAAGGTGGCCGTAAATTAGGTGCCCTCTCTGATGCCCGGAATTTGCAGGGTCGGTAGTGGTGGCCAAATGGCCAGCGCAGCTAGGCATGGCACGGGGCCACGGGCTATTATGATAGATCTATTTAAACACAGCTTACTTAGCCCGTTAGTCTGGATAGACTTTTTTATGTTGATCCGTAGACTTAGCTATAGACTCAGATATGATCAACTAAGCTCACAGATCGTGCCATGTCGGCACCTACCCATTTAGCCTGACTATCCAAAGAGGCCCGTCTAGCCCATTTCACCCTAAACATTTTAGAAACTTTCAGTAATTCCAAAAAATATGTAGAATGTAACAATACAAAATAAATGGTAGACATAAATTATATATGGATATACATATAAAAAAGATAAATATTCCAAAATAGTTGTCTTGTTAAAAACTACATTAAGTTAAAATTCGATTTGAGAAAATATTAGTAAAGAAAAAGAGTAGTCTTGAATCCTGCTGTCGATGTTTTTTATTTTCTTTTCTGACTTTTAAGAAATGTTTTGCACAACACGACGTTTTTCCCTACTATACGCGGGAACTGCGGCAATGCAATGCTCTGAGCTATAGCTGTTTTTTTTCTTTATGTAATCCAGACATCCGGGTATATATATACACACATACAAGCTGGATGGTAGTGCTCCGCTACAATAAAAAAACATATTATATTAATACGTCAAGTTGACATTGTTAGTATCTGTCTGTTCGGTTCACGCTCTCGGCTCCGCCTCCACGCTTGGTCATATCGTGCCTCTGCGCTCTTGGCTCCACCACACACCCTCTATTATTTTTTTATTTTTTTCTATTTTTGTTAGAGATTTTATAGGGGTGCAAAGATGAGTTAGGAGGACAAGATGAACCACTACTACTAGCTTCCTCTTTTAATATACACACACATACATGTATATGTGTGTGTATATATATAGCACATGTATACATAGGTACACATACATATATGCATGTGTGTGTGTGTATATATATATATATATAGAAAAATGATTCTATACTCCTATGAGTATATACTCTCACTTGTTATGTACCGCTTAAATGATGTTGTTATAGTTCTTTGTCCTTTTGGGTATACTTTCTAATAATGATTATAAGATACTTTAAAGTGAGTTCTATAATTTTTTTTTATCAAAATCCACTTTTTATAGAATAATTTGTGTATATATCCTTCTTATATATGGAAAAAGGTATGTAGTAAAAATAAAGGACTTTGATGAAAATTTTCAACCCAATTGTATTAGCGTATCTTAGAATTAGTATTTAAATATACCAAAAATGATAAAGATGTATAACATGTTCATTTAAGTGGTATATTAAAAGTGAGAGCATATACTTTAAATCTGAAAATTATATATATATATATATATATATATATATATATATATATATATATATATATATATATATATATATATATATATATATATATATATGAAGTCTTTTTCTACTCCTATGTGTAATTACTCCTATATCTATATCACAACGTGAAAGCATCTTGCTTAATGAAGAGTATATGCGTATAGTATATGAGTATTTAAGACCATATAGGTAATGTGTACAAGTTATCAGAGGTGGTATGCATATTTTTTTTAAACATGCTTCTTTTTATGTGCGTATATGAAGGTATTTATAAAATACGCTAAAACTATGGACTCCTTTATAATTTTTTCGTATGATTCACATTGGAGTATCTTATAATTAGTACACGAGTATACCTAAGATGATAAAATAGTATTTCAAATTTGTTTAGATAGTATATTAGAGGTGAGAGTAATTACACTCGAGAGCAAACATCACATAACGACACATGACTAGTATATGCCACAATTAGGTGTGGTAGTAAACTCTAACAACGCATCCAATAAATTCATGAGTACAATAAAAGTTGTTTCATCTGGCTATAAATTGGGATGTATCTGGCCTCAAATTAGAATGCATCTAAACGCACTACAGAAAACAATGAGGGAAATTGCATGGCATTAGCACGAGGGACGACGGTGGTAGCAAAACTGCATGACACAAGTGATGGTGATCGATTATTGCCAATTGATGAGCTCCCACGCCCGTGTGGTGGACGGCCTCACACTATTTTATTGTCGATTCCGTGCAGCACGATGGAAGACATGGGTAGGGGGCAGTGGACGTAAATGTGCTATATATTTTTATTGGTACTATTACATGTACAGTGATTCCACTTTTTTTCGAATTTCATGAGTTCAACAAAAATAGTTCTATTTGGCTATAAATTGGATTATCTGGACGTAAATATGGTATCCATTTTTAATACCGCCATCACGCAACGGTGTCACATGGTCAGTATGCACCATGGCTAAGTGTGGCACCATATATAGGAAAATGATCTCATACTGTTAGGAATATATACTTCCACTTCTCATATATTGCTTAAACGAATAATTTATATCTCTTTGTCCTTTTCAGCATACTGTAATAGAGATTATAAGATACTACAAAATGAGTTCCATGAAAATTTCATCGAAGTCCACTTTTTATAGCATAATTTATGTATATATTCCTTTTATATATGAAAAAGGTATATAGCAAAAATAAAGGATTCCAATAAATTTTTTTAACTATGTTGTATTGGAGTATCTTAAAATTAGTATGAAGCCTTGTTCCGTATTCCTGAGAGTACATACTCCCACTTCCAATTATACCTCTTTATCACTCTTGATATAATCTTTACTATTATAAAAGAAGGAGTTGGTGGTTGCCGAAGCCTCCATCCGATCTGGACCGTCGGATCTCCCTCCCCTCCCGGCCATAAAAATCCCCCCCTCATCCCACCGCCCTCCTCCCCCTCCGCAGATTTCCTCTCGTGCTCTAACCGCCGCCCCTGCCGCGCTCCCCGCCGTCCTAATCGCCCGATCCGCTCCCCTAGCTCATCCCCGCGCCCCGCCTCCCCTCGTCTACACAGCCCCTCCTCCCCGCCCCCTCCTCCCTCTCGTGGATTTCTTCTCGCTCCCCCGCGCCCCCTCCTCCTCCCCCACCGCGCGCCGCCTCCTCCCCTCCTCCCACCCCACACCGCGCCGCTGCGTCGGCCTCGGCTCCGCACCCACGCCGTCCTCGCCGCCGCCAGCAGGCCGCCTCCAGCTCTCCTCCCACGGCGCCACGGTCTTCCGCGTCGCCGACCACGCCGGGTCGCTCTCGCCGGCTTCACCGCCGCGGCCGTGTCCTCAATCGATTCCTCCGCTCAGAGTGCATCAACCACGCCTTCGTCTCGGACCGCGCGCTCCCGTCTCGGCTCGCGCTCCGCCTTGTAGACAAGGCACGAGTCCATCCCCATATCATCACCCCTCTCCTCCTCGCGCCACATCCTCCCTCCCTCCACCCCAGCGCGCCGCTGCTCCTCCGCACCCCACCCTCCTCACCGGCCCGTGCTCCCGCCCTCACCCCCTCCATCCGCCTCGCGCCACCGCCCTCCACCGCCACCCGCGCCGCCGCATCCTCCAGCGAGTTTATCACAAAAAAACTTTGTGATTTAATCTACTGCCCACGAACATGTTTAATTTGTTATAATAATAATGTGCTTTTGTCGAACTTCCCTGCAGGTTTCAAGAGCTCATTCTTTGTTTTTGTCGAACTTCCCTGCAGGTTTCAAGAACATTTATCACAGACGAATCATTGTATGCAGTTGCAAACAGCTGTGCAAATCTGAAGGTATGTTTCTATTTGTAACCTTTGGTGGTTCCTTTTGGAACAGCTCTCATGTAGCAAACTAAACTGTGAGACTGCAGTAGGACTTGTAAATGCTATGCAATACTATGAAATTGATGACCTGCAGTAGAATTTGAGGCAAGCGAGTACATGTTCATGATGTGTGTCTGTCATGTTTTTGTTTAAAAAGCTTACTCTGCTTGTTGTACTACCTTTACTCACCTTGAATTACAAGCTTGGAATTGATGTGATGTTCTTCTGTTAATAGTTGTAGATTGCATTACTGCATATACATTTTCTTCTCCTTGTTAAGAGTCTAAATTATTCGGTTAAAATACAGACTTGAAATCCGTCCTAAGCTCTGCGCCTTTACCCATCTGCCATCGCCCCTTGTCAATGCGGCGTGGATCACCAATCCGATGCGCGCACAAATCGCAACTTAGCTCACCAAGGGGTTTCTTGTGCAGTGCTTGAGGTAATCTTTGTTAATATTTTCTTATTTTTGGTGGGAGCGATAACCAGCACTAAGCTAGCCGAGCGGCGAAGATTAGCGATTAGCACCAAGTTGTTGCTTCTCGGTGCGAGTTTTTTTCTTGTGTGCTGCCGGTAGTCTTTGTTACAATTGTGTAATATGGATAAGGCATAGCGAGCATCGTGACTAGCGGCTAGCACCAAGTTGTTGCTTCTCGAATGCGAGTTTTTCTTTGTGTGCTACCGGTAGTCTTTATTACAATTGTGCAATATGGATAAGACATGGTGCCAAATTATTACTTGGTGTTGTTACTTTATATTTCAATGAATCATGTGTAATAACTCGTGCACGACAACGTTAAGCATGGCGCTCTGTAATTTTGCTTGTACAAGTGCTCGCAAATGAGCTATTGAATGCAAAATGGTTTCTTTGGCACAATCTGTGTTGATGTATTGATGTATTGTTGGTGCAAAATGGTTTTCAAGCTATGGTGAAATGCTTGTATTGCTGGTCCATTGCACTACACAATTGAGTTGAGAACAAGCTCAAGGATCGATGAATACAAGCACTAGCATCAGCACATAAGAGCCAAATTGATGAATATAAAGAAGGGGGATTTTCTTCTTATTCAAAATACCATTTGTTGTTTGCACAATTATGTCTTTAAAATAATTCTTATGTGCATTAATTGATTCTTTCAGGCAGTGGCTGCAATTACTGTTCATAGACATTTCAAGTCGCAGCTAGACCCGGTATTGGTTGTACTGCACATAGGCAGTGGCTCTATGTATTAGTTGTACTGCTCTATGTCGACAGCTTCCCACATCGTGTACCAATGAGGGAATTATGCCTCATGGATGATAGGCAAGTTGCATAGAATGCTTCTATTTTCTTGAAAACAAATAATTTATATTGCATATTGTTGATTGAGTCCATTTTTTATGTACATCAGTAAAAATTTATTATTTGTGCGCATTTGGGATGGACTTATTGTACGATATCTAACACAATGGAGACTTGCGGGGGAACAGAACTATATTTTAGCTGTGACAATGCTGAAGAAGAATAGTCGATATGGTATGTGTGCAACTAATATGAATACATCATCATCTTATATTTTATTCCTGTTCCTCATCTAATTAATACATTATTGAAAATGTTGCTTAATGACAATGGATTGTACAAATTTTATATTTGGACCACAAGGTGATAGGCTACAAGAGCTTGAAGGTACAAAACAAGTAAATAATGTATGCAAGTATGTATGTCTTTCATAATTTAAATAATACTCCCTTCAAACAGAACTGCGCCAAGTAGTGCTGCATGATTTGAATGTAAGGAACTTTATCATGAATACTGTTGACGTAAGGAACGATACACTTGACAGAATGTTTGGACATTAAATAACGTAAGCAATTCACTAAATCTTTTCGTAAGATATACAATTGATTTATGATGTTTAACTATTTGTTTGTCATTTTCTAGATCGGCGGCTGTTCTCTTTGTTAGTTAATTTACAACGCACGGGCTCAAATATCATTACACTGCAAACACTGCTCCATGCCAACATTCTCTTCGAATTTTAGTCTCGCAGAGAGCCACACGGACCGCTTCGAGCATCTTTGTAGGCATAGCGTGTCTTGGCGCTAATGGTTTAGGTACCTTTGGTTAGCATGTACAAACCAAAGGTGAAAATGTAGTGACTCTAGACTAACTTTGACGGACTAAGGAGACATTTGTATTGGTTTTGCTTTGATAGTATGTATCACTTTTATTTGGTTTTTCGTTGCAACGCACGGGCACTTTACTAGTTAAATACTAATTATAAGACACCCCAATATGAGTTGATTGAAAAATTTTCATTACAGTTATCTATTTTTGCTATATACCTTTTTTACGTACATAAAATGATTATATACACAAAGTATACTATAAAAAGTGCACCTACTCCAAACAATATATATATTTTCTCTCTCTCTCTCTATATATATATATATATATATATATATATATATATATATATATATATATATATATATATGGTCCCACTCAAACAACTTTATGGCGATTAATTAGAATTTAATGGATGATTATTTATTTTTATTAATATATTTATTTATATTTAGAATTAATTAGAAATATTTTATTTACCTAAAGTTATTGTAAATTACCACCCTGCAAAACATTATCTCTCATGTTTTACAATTCATTGTTTACACTTCATCCAAAATGTACATACTATGAACACCATAACACAATATTATAAAGTAATTTGTCACAATTAGTGAATTAAAATAAGTTAATTGGAAAACGGCTGGTTAACCAGATTATGCGATCAATGAGTTATTCGATGGCATTAATTGCACTTTGATTATACTATTCGTGACCGTCTAGCCACCATTACCGATTAGTCAGCGAGTCGCCGTTTTTCATAACAGTGCTTTATATGCATGTTTGTTGATGTTTCGTAGTAATAGTACTAATAGCGTGTTAATGTTTTTGTTTAAAAAATGAGTTTTTCTCGAAAACATATTTAGCTGAACTCCATTAATGAACGTAGCTTTGCCTTTGGTCACCAGCCTATTTAGCTATAGCCTCGTGGTACCCACCGTAGTGCGTTGCTGGTAGGAATTTTGTAGGAAAGGTGAAGGATGTCATGTATGTAGATATCATATTAATTTCCTTTAGCTACTGTACTCGTATTACGATTTATTGACTTGAGTCAAGGTCTCCTTGGTTTTATGTGGCTCAGTTTCTTTTGAGCAATCAACATAGGTAATGTGTATATATTTCAAGATCAATGAACCATCTAGGCGTGTGTGATGTGTGTTTAGAGAAATGAACCCCTCTTGCCTTAGAGCTGTTGGTGGTGCTGCTGCTTGCCTTACCAAGCTTTTTCTGTATCGCAAATTCTACGGGGACACCGCTGGATCGTGAAGCAGAGGCACTTCTCCGATGGAAATCTAGCCTAAACATGCCCCCAAGCTGCCTGATGATGTGGATCGAATCTCAAAAATGAAATTAAATCCGTAGGTTACCCGATTTTACACGGTGGATGAACAACAAGATACAAGTGGAGTATGAATTACAGAATGTAATCCGCACTAAGATAGCTAAATTTCTCTCCCACACACACTGCAGCACATGAACGAGAAATAGAGATAAAAGATCTAACAGGTAAAAATCAATACCACGATTGAAATCCACACGCAAAGATGAAAAATCTCGATATACTCTCAAGAATTTACACACACAATAAACAGGAATGAACCCTAATAGCCAATGACCAACGACACACATGATATTTAATTCATAATCTAAAAACCGTCGCCCCTTTTACATGGATGCGCACCTGTGCTTATATAGCCGCACAACCTAACCAACTAAAACTCACGGCCGGAAGCCAACATGGAAAAGAATCCTTAATGGACATGTCTCGTACTGAGAAAACCCTTCTAAACAGACTCACATTTAACTAAGGAAAACAAAACTCTCAGAATAAAATGAGTCCTTTTACATCTCGGACTAAAACACTCAACCGATTCAAACCTTGAATCGTTGCCTGTGCTGCAGGTGGGCCCCAGCACAGATCACGTAGAGAAAGAAAGAAACGTGGACACCCTGATTTCTTGATCTTTAAACAAATAAGCTCCTTCTTTGTCTCCTGATTCCACGTTGGCTTGAATTGTTAAACCATGAGATTTCCATCCTGATTTGAAGTAAAATGCGCGCTCGAAACAATAAGCCAAGTTCAGCTCCAACTGCAGACGTTCATCATCCGTACGACTATTCCCTCGTGGATTAAATACTTCTCGTACACGTTTGTTGACAAGGTCGTGACAGGCATGCACTCAGGTCTCCTGAATTTTTTAAAATAATTAAATTTTAATTTCGACTGATAGTTTTTTTACAGAAATGGTCATCTGTCGCCTCACAGTTGGGTGACCTGAGCAAATCGCCTAACCATTGGGTGACATGAGGCAAGTCACCCAACGGTTGGGTGACTTGTCCATATCGTCCAACCGTGCAGCGACTAGTGGCTCTAGTCGTCTAACCATTGGGCGACTAGTACTAGTCACCTAACAGTTGGGCTACTAGTACTAGTCACCAAACTGTAGGGCGACTACTTACTGCCAGCTCGTCCTTTTCTCTTTGACCTGACCTCCTCACGGGCACTCTCACTATTTTTCTCGCAAGAAAACAAGAGGAGCTCGAGAGAGGAAAAAAAGAGGGAGAGAAGGAGAAGGAAAGTGAAGAGGAGAAGAAGGTCGCAAAGAAGCTCGGAAGAGGAAGAGAAGGAAAGGGAGAGAAGTAGAATAGCTCGGGAGAGGGAATAGAGAGGAGAGGAGCTTGGAAGGACTGAAGGAGAGGAGAGCAGCTCAGGAGAAGAAGAGGTAAGGAGCTCGTGAGGTTAGAGAGATAAATGAAGGAAGCTCGTTGATAAGAAGAAAATGTCATCACGTGAAGGTAATAGTCTCATCCGTTCTTATTCTCATCCGAATGTAGGCAATATGTAGGTACGTATTTGTTTAGCACGTATTTAGTGAATGCATGTTGACAAATGGTAATATTTACAGTGAGAAATCAGTCATGTCAAAACCCACAATATTGAAAGTGCATTATGATATTGATACCATTCATGAAGCTCCATACGGTGTTGACTTGAGAAGTTTTTCGCAAGTTAGTACAGTACTTTCGGACGCAGAGAATGCTCTAATCGAAGATGTTCTGTACTGACTCACACGCAACTTCTCCTTGGACCCCAAGATGTGCAGTGTCATTCTACATGGGTTTTGAAGTCAGTCTACCACAGATATTCGGTGGGAGTTGAGGAGACTGATATGCACGGTTGTGTGGAAGGCAACCGGTGACATGGTTATAAGCGTGTGCTATTTGTGCAACCATGTCTGAAAGAAGTCACAGGAGGTTCGCTTGCTGGGAGCAGCTCGGGTGCGCAGCGTGCGGTTCATCAAGAGGACGCAGTGGGCGATGTTGCTGAGGCAAAATTGGAATATCGCACACTGCACACTGAGCCCACCCGACAAATGGATGCAGATGTTGCTGAGGCAAATCACAAAAATCACACAACGCAAGCTGAGCCCATTGAACAGGCAGATGCAAAGGAGTATGTCGACAGCATAGTGCGTCAGATAGAGATCGCTGATCAGACAGCCTAGGGCGAGGAAGAAAATTTAGAAGTAGATGACGATGACTCTTCCGATGAGGACAAAGGTCCCATGCCATATGCATGGAATAAGGTGGATGTTGAGGGTCTTTCTGTGCACGACGAACATGAATCACCGTGGGAGTACCATTGATGTGACGATGGCCCGATCTTCCGAGAGGTACTGATAAGTCAATTGTAGAGAACTCGATATTGATGATCCAAAGGCTCCGACCAAAATAGATCGATCCCCTCGCAATCACTACATCACTGCTCCGTTGGTTATCAACCGTGCCGAACGCGGTTGACCTCGCCAAGAAGGCTATCTCCTGCAAGCGAATCGAGAACACAAGCAAGAGAGTAAAATATGCAATCTGAAATTGTATTGCAAATAAAGATTAAGTTCACAAGTTGGAGTTCCTCAACCGGACGTGCGGTGAGACTGCTAAGCAGAATAAACTCTTAAGAAAAACCCGAGGAAAACTAAAGAGGTGCGATCTCCTTAAATAGGGGTGGGGGAGGCCGCACTCAACTAACACAAGGGGGTGCGGTACTATTCATGGGTACTGTTCATGTAAACAGTACCGGTATGAATAGTGCTAGCCCAAATAGTCTAAGCATAATTACAAGGTCCAAGGCCCAATTTGACTCGGACTGGAAAAGTGATGCTACTTGTTTTGTAGTTTCTGATCGGCTCGGGTGGAATTTCAAAGTGAAACTAGATTCATTTGAAAGTAGACTCCAGTATCTTTCCAACGAGTACTCACGGGCCCCAAGAAACCTTCTGGATCAAAAGTTATGACCGTTTGAAGTAGGTGCTATCAAGCAGTCCGAATCTGAGTCGAACTCGCGAATATGAGTTGGATTGTGCTTGATGATTCCACTTCTACACTTGAGCTCGCGTGGTTCTTCTCCATGGTTCCTAAGAACAAGAAAATCACAAGTCTTAGAAAATATCGAATTCTCAGCGAAAATATTATTGACTCCTAAAAACGAGTTTACCTGATAGTTGAGTTGACGAGCACGTGCCCGAGTGATTAGACCTTGCCCATCATTCATGGAAGCAGTAAGAGGAGTGTTCATATCAGTAGAAGTGATGTCCTCATCATCCTCCCCTTCTTGAATTGGAGTCGTCCTCGACTCAAGCTATCTTCCGCACCGAAGAATGGCCGTAGATCTGCAATATTAAAGGTGGGG
The DNA here is from genome assembly GCA_036346265.1 of Melocanna baccifera. Classification (NCBI taxonomy): domain Eukaryota; kingdom Viridiplantae; phylum Streptophyta; class Magnoliopsida; order Poales; family Poaceae; genus Melocanna; species Melocanna baccifera. Next base: position 9,729,411 of record CM070680.1, on the reverse strand, counting down.
CTAACCCCAAACTCTGCAGGCAAGTCTAACTTATATGCATTATCATTAATACGTCAAGCACTTTAAAAAGGCCATCTGCACGAGGCATGCGTTTAGACTTTCTCAATTCAGGGAATCGCTCTTTACGCAAGTGTAACCACACAAGATCACCCGGCTCAAAAGTAATATGCTTGCGTCCCTGGCTACCAGCAACTTTATATTTAGCATTCATGAGCTCAATATTCTCTTTAGTTGTCTCATGCATCTTAACTATCAAATCAGCACGTTGTTGAGCATCAAGATTTACCTTCTCCGAAGCGGGAAGGGGCAACAAGTCAATTGGTGCATGAGGAATGAAACCATAAACAATCTCAAAAGGGCATTTCTTTGTGGTAGAATGCAGCGAACGATTATAAGCGAATTCCACATGAGGCAAACATTCCTCCCACAGTTTTAAGTTCTTTTTAAGCACAGCCCTAAGCATGGTAGATAATGTTCTATTGACTATCTCAGTTTGTCCATCAGTTTGGAGATGACAAGTAGTAGAAAATAACAGCTTAGTCCCCAATTTAGCCCACAAAGTTCTCCAAAAATGACTAAGAAATTTAGCATCACGATCTGAAACTATCGTATTCGGAATACCATGCAAGCGAACAATTTCCTTAAAGAATAAATCAGCAACATTTGTAGCATCATCACTTTTATGACATGGTATAAAATGAGCCATCTTAGGAAATCTATCCACGACAACAAAAATAATATCCCTCCCCTTCTTTGTCCTAGGCAGACCTGTGAGGCCCCCACGTCATTATCCCTCGGATAATTACGTGTGGCATACGGATTACTATTTGCCTGATCAGTAAAACACTTGCTCCGGCAAATAGTAAGCCTTACCAGAGTAGCCTGCAGAACAATAATATAGATCTTTGTCGTCTTTATTACAACATTGCCACGGGGCTTAAAGTCCGGTTTTACAAAAGCGATTAACAAAAGTATGGCCAATACCCGTGGCTCTTCCGCCCACTCCATTGAGTCTTCTACTCATCCCGGCCGGAAGTATCGGGGTCCACCTCACCAGCTCCTCGCCGTCGTCAACCTCATCTCACGCACTTGCTCTGCGGGCTTGCCTCCCTCGTCCCGCTCGCACGATTCATGGAGCGAAGTAGGGTCTAACAAAGGAGAGTAATAGCAAGGGTGAGTACCGCGATGCTCGACAAGTAGAATAATAAGAAATGCACCGATATGCTCTCATGTCCTTAAGTCCAATTTCTAACTCTTTATTAGAAAGTAGATCATTGCTTGAAAATATCTGCTATCTTTTAATTTATAAAGAAAGATTATCTATTTCCCACTCGGTAAGGCACGATCCTAGTGATCATCGTGATCCGCATTCCAACGAACCGGCATGAATTCATGAGTTTAATAGCATCGCGAGCTTTGTACCACTTTACCCACAATCTGTTGCGAACCTTCTAAACTAGGTTTTCCACACTGCCGTAGGTGCGGATTCAGGCTCAAAACACAGAACCTTTCTCCGGTTACGTTAATCCATCCACCAGCCCATCTATTGTCCGTCGGTGTACCAAGTCGCTCACTTGGGCTTCACCGAGTTCTAATAGTGTTTGGTTGGACCGGCTCGACCCAACACTCCACTTAACGCATATAGCGCCTTCTGGGACTTACTCATATCCGGACTTGCGCTCACGGTCTGAGCTTCATCCATGTCTTACTCACACATAAATACTTACCCAATGTGGTGGATTGAATAACATGTAGATTCTTGAATTCGCCCGCCTAATACGAGGAATGGTTGTACGAGAGTTCTGATTCCTAACTCCGAGGAAAGCGGGTTAAGTCCTTACATGCTATCCATATGTAAAGGGTTCCCAAACCTCTCTGCATCCTTTCCTGCAACCCCTTTACCCACCATATAATAACACACACACATACCTATAAGAATATACACCTCTGCTGGTGGTTCACTGTCCTTCTCAGCGGTACCACTACTGAACATTCTCATTCATTCATCTCTTTCTTTTTCTTCTCTTTTCTTTTCTTTCTCAAATAACTCATAATAAACATCATTCTCATAAGCGATAAAGAAAGAAATAGCTTTTATGCAACTAAACATAATTATTAACATTTCGAAAATACGAATACAATTAACATAACTAAGTGCATGGTCAAAATGAGCTTGCTGAGTAGTAGCGGAATCGGAATGACAAAAAGTAGAAGATGCTCCTTGGACGGGTTCCTGACCGGACTCTGAAATAACGAGGCTAATTTAACCAAGTAGGTATTTATAGTATTAGTTTTGAAAAAACTAACCTCCTGCTGCTATACCTATACATACACATACATAACTAATTATTTATGCATATGCATATATGCATGCATTCATAAATATACATCTGTGAACTCACACTTAAATATACACATATGCATACACAGGCTGTTCTAATTAAAAGAAACCACTAATAGAGCTGCTGCAATGAAATGATCTATTACAAAAATTTAAACCTAATTTAGCAGCAATAAAAGAGTATTTTTGCTCTTAATGGAAATACTAAGCAACAAATAATGACAAAAAAAGAAAATGACAAAACCCTCTCAGCCCACGGCCTAACTCTACTCGCGGCCCAAACCACCCGAGCGGCCCACGCCCGAGCGGCCCACACGTCCCCCCCTTTTTCTCTACCCTAACCCCCTCTGCTCCTTCATTCCACGCCGCCGCCCCCAGGACAACCCCTCCCTCTCGTCTCTCTGCTTGCCCCTGCGCGCGCCTTTGCCTCCCTGCCATGCCGCCGCCGCCATGGCGCTACTCCCGCGCCGCCTCCGCTCTCCCTCTCCTGCTCTCTCTTGCGCCGCCTTCCCCACCACCGGCTGCTCCTACCCCCGCCGCCTCCTCTTGCTCGCTCTACCCCCCAACCCGGCCGGCCTCCCTTCCTGGCTCCACTGCGCCGTCGCCGCTCCCCTCGGCGCGCTGCGCCGCCGCTGCTGCTACTGCTACTACCGCCGCTCCCTCTCTCTCTCTCTCTCTCTCTAGCGCCTCCCCCTCTCTCTCTACTTCTTCCTCTAACCCCAACTTGGTTCCTCGCAGGGCTGGTGCTAAAGAGGAGGGTCCGGGGTCCCGATCTACAAGGATCCAAGGGGGATGAACTCCCTCGGGCTGGATCTGGCGTGGCTTGCTACTACGGCTGCTTGGGGGAGGAGGGTTGGTGTTGGTGTTGCGGTCTTGGACATCGGTTGACCGAGCTCTACCTCCTACTCCCTGGTGCTGGCTTCCTGGCTTCAACACAATCCTATTTTTTGTGCTTGTTTTTGGTATATGCTGGCTTGTGGTTGATGGGTGGGGTCTGGGCAAGAGAATCAAAAAGGGAAAAAGTAAAGAGGGGAGGTGTGACCTACTTGCTGCCGGGCCGAAAGAGGAAGGGGTGAGGGGGCCGCAAGTAGTCTCCACGAGGTTGCTGTCGGGGAAGAAGATGTCTTTGCGTTCTTGTCGGTTACCCTGGCTCGTCACGTCCCCTCCTGCTCCTGGTCCCTGTTGGTTGTGTTTGTGCTGGTGGGGGTCGCCTTCACCTCCTTGCCGTGACCTCCTCTCTCCAGCTGCGGTCGGCTCGGCTCGGTTCAATGCCTTCTGGCCTCCGGCCGAAGGCGAGCTCTGAAGGTGCGGATGAGGGTGGCCATGCTGGGGTTTGTGCTGAGGTGTTGGGGGTGGTTCTTACCTTTGAGTGGCTGAGCTCTGGTGGTTGTATGCTTTTGGGGAGACTGGGTATGCAGGGAGGGGGAATACACTGAGCTCTGGGGGGGTGGTATCTGAGCTAGTCTCCTCTGGGCTTGCACTGGCTGGGAGCAGCTGGCTGTGTCCTTGCGCTTATCTCCTCCTGAGTCTTGTGACCCTGTGCTGGCGACCCTTTGGTCTGAGGAGTGCTTCATGCACTGCTGCTACAGTTGGGGGGTGCACAGTGCAGAAAAAGTGGCTTTAAAAGGCTTAAAACTGAATGGGCTGAATGTGTTGTGGGCTGAAAATGATGAGGCAAAAAGTGGGCTTTGTGGCTTGAGGGCTTTCACTGATTTTTGTGGGCTAAGCAAAGATACTGGGCTGAAATGATATATATCTTTGCGGGCTTTTTGGGGCTGAGGTAAGTGAGGTGGGCAAGAAAACTTTAATTGCCGAATGATGAAACCCAGCGAGAGAGAGGCGCGGCCGGCCCGGACGGTCAGGAACCTCGGAGAAAGTCTCAAACGCCCTAACAGCCCAAGGTGTGATGACGGCAATTCACCACTCCAACTCTTTATTCTCTCTTGGATTGCTAGTAATCTAACCTTCGACTACTACTGAGTTGGGTTTGGTGCTAACATGCTACACTCGATCGCGAGCAAAGATGAAGACGCTGCTCGGCTCTCACCCCAAACCACGAAGACAAACAATCTTTTGTAAATCAATTTGTAACATAATGTAATTAGTATACTTGATGCAATTACAGCTGATGTATTCAATTGTAAACTCATTTGTAAAATATTTTGATGGAGTGCAATGCAATATGTAAATTCTGTTTGTATTTGAGATTGTAATAAAGTTTAATGAAATGCTATGCAATCAAGTAAATTCAATTTGTGCTCAAAACTGCAATGGAGTTAATGAGATGAATGCTTACAAAATTTAGATCTTAAAATAATAAATACTGCTATTGCTTACCTAATTAGGGTATTAGGGTTAGGGTTCTTTCAAGACCTAAAACAAAGTCCATAAAAATATCTTCCCAAGGTGTGCTTGGCATAGAGAGAGGTATGTATAAACCATGAGGATTAAGTTGTGACTTAGTTTTTTGGCACGTGGTGCAGCGGGCAATGAAACGTTTGACGTCGCGCCTCATCTTTGGCCAATAAAAGTGGTGAGTCAGAATGTCTTCAGTCTTCTTCACGCCGAAGTGACCCATTAATCCTCCTCCATGCGCATCCTGTAACAACAAAAGACGAACGGAGCTAGCTAGAATGCATAGCTTGTTAGCACGGTACAAGAACCCATCATGCACCATAAATTTATTCCAACCCTTTCCCTCCTTACAATTGAGCAACACATCTTTAAAATCAGCATCATGCACATATTGCTCCTTTATTGTCTCTAATTCAAAGATTTTGAAGTCAAGTTGTGAAAGCATGGTATATCTCCTAGACAATGCATCAGCTATTACATTTTTTTTGCCCTTTTTATGTTTAATGACATAAGGGAAGGACTCAATAAACTCAACCCACTTAGCATGTCTACAGTTCAGATTGGTTTGACTTCAAATATACTTCAAAAATTCATGATCAGAATGTATTACGAACTCTTTGGACCATAAATAATGTTGTCATGTTTCCAAAGTTCGAACTAGAGCATATAATTCTTTATCATAGGTAGAATAGTTCAAACTAGTCCCACTCAATTTTTCACTAAAGGAAGCAACATGTTTTCCTTCTTGAATTAACACGCCACCAAGACCTATGCCACTAGCATCACATTCTAATTCAAAAGTCTTGCAAAAATCAGGGAGTTGAAGCAAAGGGACGTGTGTCAACTTATCTTTGAGAACGTCGAAAGCATGTTATTGCATGGTGCCCCAAGTAAAAGGAACACCCTTCTTTGTAAGCTCATTCAGCGGTGCAGCGATGGTGCTAAAATCCCGAACAAAACGCCGGTAGAAACCAGCGAGTCCGAGAAAACTCCGCACCTGGGTGACCGTTTTAGGAGGCGGCCAACTCTGGATGGCGACGATCTTGGTCTGATCAACTTCAATGCCCTGTGGAGTAACAACATAGCCAAGAAATGATACTCGATCGGTGCAAAAGGTGCACTTCTCAAGGTTACCAAACAAACGTGTATCTCGCAAAGCATTAAAAACAGCACGTAAATGAATCAGGTGTTCTTCATATGACTTGCTATATATCAGAATATCATCAAAATAAACCACCACAAATTTTTCAATGATAGCACGTAAAACTTCGTTCATCAAACGCATGAAAGTGCTTGGTGCATTAGTTAAACCAAAAGGTATCACCAACCACTCATATAGCCCGAATTTAGTTTTAAACGCCGTTTTCCATTCATCTCCTAATTTCATTCTAATCTGGTGGTATCCGCTACGCAAGTCAATCTTTGTGAAAATAATAGAACCACTCAACTAATCTAGCATGTCATCCAACCTAGGAATAGGATGACGATACCGTATTGTGATATTATTAATGGCTGTACAATCAACACACATACGCCAACTACCATCTTTCTTAGGAACCAAAAGAACAGAAACAGCACAAGGACTCAGGCTTTCTCGTACATACCCTTGGTCCAAAAGATCTTGGACTTGTCTTTGAATTTCCTCAGTCTCCTCCGGATTGGCAAAGCCGCACGGTTTGGCAAAGTCGCTCCCGGAATTAAGTCAATTTGGTGTTCAATCCCTCTAATAGGTGGCAGTCGCAAGGGTAGTTCAACTGGGAACACATCCTCATATTCCTGCAAAAGATTAGTGACAGCAGACGGCAAAGAACTAGATATATCATCAAGTGAAAATAAAGTGTCTTTGCATATCAAAGCATAGCATGGCATATCATTATCTACAATTTCAGTAAGATCAGATTTGGTTGCAAGCATGACACAACCCTTTAATTTAATTCCCTCAGTCCTAGAACTAGATGCCAATTTCTCTTTCTTAGGTGGAAAAATGTTCTTCACTATTTGCTGATTTTTAGATTCATCTTCATGTTCTTTCCTCTCATTTGCAGCTATTTCTTTTTCACATTGCACAATTTCAGCAGGTGTCAAAGGTAGCAAAATTATTTTTTTTCTTTGTGCATAAGAGAGTACTTATTACTTCTACCATGATGAGTTGCATCAATATCAAATTCCCATGGACGACCTAATAAAAGTGAGCAAGTTTGCATAGGTACTACGTCGAAATCTGCTACATCATGATAGGAACCAATAGAAAAATACACTCTCGCAGATTGTGTTACCTTCACCTTACCGCTATTGTTGAACCACTGAATGTGGTATGGATGAGGATGTGCACGTGTGGTCAAGCCAAGTTTCTTGACCAAATCTAAACTCACCAAGTTATTACAACTCCTGCCATCAATTATGACACGAACACGATAATCCTTGATGATGAGGAACATCTGAAACAAATTATGGCACTGTAGCTTCTCCACTTGCTCCTTTTCAGTGCTCAACACTCGCTGCACAATTATGGTCCTATAATTCTCCGTAGCAGCGGTACCTAAAATTTCCTCCTCTTCGCTATGTTCCTCTGAATCATCATCATTACCTGCAAGGTTAGCTGCAAGAGCATATTCATCCTCAACATCACTAGCACTTACATATCCACCGTCTTCTATCGCAATATACGCTCGCTGACTTGGGCAATTTTTCATGACGTGTCCCATCCCTTTACAACGGTGGCATATAATCCCCGTCGTACGACCTGTAGAAGCAACTGATGAAGAGCTCTGCGTTGGTGTCTGCACACTAGTGGATTTGCTTGCCTCAGGTGCGCGTGACGGTGGTGGCGGTGCTACTGAACGCGCCTTACTCACGGAGGGGGCAGCAGACCGGAAAGTAGGAGGTGGGGCTGACTTGGTTTGCCCTGGTGTCGACCTCGATGCAGAAGTACTTCCATAGTTGCTCCTATTCCATTGCTGTCTTCTCTGCAATTCTTTTTGTACCAAACAAGCAAGCTGGAACAATCTATTGATATCATTATACTCCTTGTAATCAATTATGTCCTGAATTTCACGCCTTAAGCCCCCATAAAAGCGAGCCATCTTATCCTCCTCAGCCTCTACAACATTACAACGCAGCATGTCTATTTGTAGTTCTTGATAATATTCCTCAACAGATTTTTTACCTTGGTCTAAGCGCTGCAATTTCTTATGCATATCACGTTTAAAAGCAGGAGGAATAAATCTAGCATGCATAGCTACCTTCAATCTATCCCATGTATCAGGTGCTAAACCAGAATTAACTACTTGACTCCACCAAAAGATAGCAAAATCTTTAAATTCACTAGTAGCTTGTCTGACTCTATGCACTTCAAGAACTAGATGGGCATTAATTTTTTGTTCAACTGTCATCTCCCAATCTAGATAAATTTCAGCATCATAAACACCCGCAAAAGATGGTATAGTAAATTTAACTTTAGTAAACGGGTCATCATTAGCACGAGTATTGTGGTGCTGAAAATCATTACCTCCCATACCATGACGGTTGCGTTGTAGGCGGTGTCGTAGACGTACGTATTGAGCATCACGATTTCGCCTCTCATTATCATCTCCCACCTCAAGGTTTTGGGGTGCATCATGTTCATTCTCGCGTTCGTTGTTTGGTGGCCGATTCACCATTCTTTCAAGACGTGTAGTGAGTGCTGCAATATTCTCATTGATGGATCGCTGCAATATATCCGTAGTCGCTTGGAGCTTCCTGTCAATGTCCTCATTAATGGTAGTATGTTGTTCACCCAAGAGCGTCATGAGCTCTCCCTTTGTAACGCAGTCTTGTATCTCGGATGACTCACCTGCCATGGTTAGTAGGAAACAGAAGACAACACAAAGGAATTATCTCTATCAACTACCAGGTGATGGAAGGTGAAATCACACACTCCTAAGCGTCTTACCACACTCTTACAAGTGTTCTTACCAACGCAAAGAGTAGGAGGTTCAACCGGTGGCTGGTTCGTGATACCGTGTCGAGCGCGGGTACGATTGCAAGAGAGGACCTGTTCTGATCAAGAGTAGGTGGAGCTCGGAAGGCACAATATGGTAGCAAAAGGATCAGCAATAATCAGTTCAGTAAATGCAAGTTGAAAGATTGTTCAAAATACTCGTCAAAGTTGCCGATCCTAGCCTAATCACAGCTAGCCAATCAAGCCCTATGCAAGGAAGTGTATGTACGCACACGCAATGATCAATGTGACTTGATGTAAGCAAAGGAGAGCCTCACAACAAGTACTAGGAGAGACACGGGCCCACTACTCCAACTTCTTTCTAAGGGCACAAGACTATTCGCGCGAAGGAGAGCACAAAACAGCGGTATCGACAAAACGCGAACAACCCTCTAGTTTGAGCAGATACAATAGCTAATCTCAACAGATGAAAAGGCAGAGTTTTATGTGGCTTATATATACTCGTCTGAAAGGTTTCGATGAGATCTACAACTTTTTCAACTGAACGAACCCCAAATTCCAAAGGGAAGACCAAATAAAACCTCAAAAACAGAAAGCTGAAATCTTACGACACGATTTCGGGGCTAAAGATGGCCGATTTTGGGCATCTTGAAGGGCGACTGGTGCAAGAGGTTGTTTTTATTGGATGCGCGCCGTTTATAGCTTTCCAATGAGTACAAGAACGTCGAATTCCGACTCCGTATGCAAAAGTTATTCCCGTTTTACTGAAGGGGGGTCGGAAACGGACTAGAATTGGAATCGGTCTCAATTCAAACTGCTACAACTTTTGATCCCGTGGACAAACTTGCACAAAATTTTTTTGGAGGTTTTTGGAGGTGTCAAGAAGGACTCCACTAAATTTCACTGGATTTGAAAAAGGTTTGATAAACTTTCAAATTTCGGACAGAAGGGGCACTCTTTGCTCTGTTTTTTTAAACTGAAATCAATCTCTCTCTTTTCTTCTCTTTTCTTTTCTTTTTTTTCTCTTTTTTTTCTCTGGGTCTGAAACCCTAATTTTTTCTTTTGTCACAAAGGATGGCGGCGGATTGGGGGGGGGGGGGGGGGGCTTGCGGCAAGGGTTGCCGCGGATGGGGGGCTTGCGGCAAGGATGGAAGGTGCGGTGGGTGAGCGGCAGTGGATGGAAGGCGCGGTGGCTGAGGGGCAGTGGATGGAAGGCGGAAGACAGCAGATGGAAAGGCGGTAGGCAGCGGATGGAAGGCGGACGGCAGCGGATGGAAGGTGCGGCAAGAAAACTGATTGCGGCAAGAACACAAAAAGATGAAGCTACGCAAAGGAAACACGAGATGCAACTAGACAATGACGAGCTTGACTCCGACTAAACTAGTAATCAACAACTTGAACACGAAAATGCAACCAAAAATTCAACGAGCATGTGCCCGAGTGATTGGACCTTGCCCATCATTCATGGAAGCAGTAAGAGGAGTGTTCATATCAGTAGAAGTGATATCTTCATCAACCATGCTATGGAGGTTCGGCTTCATGCAATGCTTGCTGACAAGGGATCATTGTAGGTTGCTGTCCAATACTAGGTTACTACTAGACGTAGTCGTGGGAAAATATTAATTTAACTAATTTAATGGTAGAATTAAATTTTAGAAATAACTAGAAAGTGTTAGATAATTTCTTTTAGTTTCTAAAAATGCCATAGTTCAGTGTATTTTTATATGTAGATTAAAAGATATAAAATTTTTAATTCTGTTGTCCAGAAGAAGACAAAATATGTCTTCTCGGTTAAAAACAGGGGTTTAGATTATTTAATATGGACATTTGACCAACTAGGAAAGTATAGAAAATTTTGTATATATTCTGAAACTGGTATGGTTTGTTATATTTCCTTGTGAGAATTGAGATTTTTTGGTACCAGGACACCTGGGTTGACTGTCTAGTAAAGGGAGAAAGTTGTGGGTTTAGAGAGTGTGTAGGAGCATTGTCATTTATTTGTTGCCTTGTAATGCTATGGATTGTATTAAGAATGAGTAATTTCTATAGGAAGAGTAGAGTCGGTTGTGTTGTCATCTCCTAATCAAATCAGTCGTCGCAACTAGAGAGACAAGTGCATAGCAAAATGATAGTTGATGGTTGATAATTGCTATTTTATTTATGTTTT